>NQII01002039.1:310009-321970 GCA_002778355.1 Clitarchus hookeri
ACCACGCATAACGGGGGCTCGCGAGCTGCAGCGCGTAACAATACTATATCGGTAATACCGGGTTGTGAGCTGAGTTGCCACGACCGGAAGGAACATCGCAGTAGATGTTTACGGGAAAGGCGTGTTGCCGACGACTGACGGTACTCGCGGCGAAACGCGGTGCCGGACGTGAGTGAAGTGCGAGTGAGGGCGCGCATGTGTAGCGCGCACTCGGTGGAGGGTGTTACCCGGTCTAGCGGCGCGGCAACAGGTGACCTCGCGGTGGCGCTAATAGCAGGGCTGGCGAGGCGTTGTGAAAGCTGCGGTCCCCAGGTGGCTGCCGGCGGAGTACCTGCTACGCGCCGCGGATGCAAATGACGGGGCGAGCGAACGACGGCTGGAATGGGACCGGCCGCCCAAGCAAATGTCAAGGCTCAGCTATCGCCGCCGCTCTTGCGGCTTTGTAATTACCGCGCCGGACACCACCACGCTCTCACCGACCTGTCTCAGGCCGTGATACGATTGGTTCCATGACCCGATTTAGTACACTCAAATGATGACGTATTAAGTGGTTTAGTTTTTAGTAAGTAACGAAACCTACTATATACAAATTTACCACGTCCCAAATCGCCACAACGGTAGTTGTTATACTACTCGCCTCCCACCTAGGAGTACGAACCGGGTTCAATTTCCGGCCAGATCGCATTTTCGCATGCGGGAATCGTGCTGGTCAGCGGGTTTTGTCGGGGATCTCCCGTTTCCCCCACCCATGCATTCCGGCGCTGCTCCATGCACACCTCACTTCACCTTCATCGTCTCCCAAGACCTCGATGTTAAGAGCCGCCCAAATCTCTCCACTCCACTCCAAATCACCGACATATTTGTCCTGAACATGACGCGGCAAAGAAAACTGAAGAGATGGCTTCATGCTATACACATACGTAAAGCCTAAGCAAGTAAATTATATACATGAGTTTTTCATATTAGTATTTACTTGTTCATTTTTGACGATATTCTCGCGAAAATTCTACGCCAGTGTGTGTTACGCAATGCAGACATTAACTTCGCTCGACAGATAGCACCATCGTCGTAAACACGTGGGTATCAACACAGAGTTCCAATTGAGCCATACTAAATTGCTAACAACTAAATTGTCAGTTGGAACACGGCCTGAGGCGCGAGATTTCTGTCTGCAGCGTTCTCGTGAACGAGGTTCATACTATTGGCCAATTCGCCACTGTGAGGTTGTCTCTCACGCGTCTTGTCGATTGCGCTGGGTCCCCCATGATTAACCAAAAATGCCCTAGGTTGTAGATAGCTAAAGGTTAATTGGCCACATGTTTTGATCAACTTCTGAAAAGAAACACTTTACCCGTAGCTGTATATTTTTTTTATAGCTGTAACATCTCGTCGATAGCGAGGTCGTTAAGAGATTGTACCAATTTTATCGGCCTGTTAGATACGTTAGGGATCTACCGTAACCTGTGAGCAAGGAACCTTCCCGAGTGGCGTCATTTCGGAGATCCAAGGTAAACAGAAATCGTGGAAGTTAAAAACGGGACCGAACCCGATGTCGTGTAACGTGCAACACGAAATTTTTACATATACAGAGGGGCCGCGGTGGCTGAGCGGTTAGACTGTTCGCCTCCCACCAAGGCAAATCGGGTTCAATTCCCTGCCGGGTCACTCCCGGATTTTCGCAAGTGGGAATCGTACCGGACGACGCTACGCCGCTGGTTGGCGGGTTTTCTCGGGGATATCCCTTTCCCCCGCCCTTGAATTCCGGCGCTGCTCCATTCTTATCTCATTTCACCCTAATGGGCTCTCAAAACGTCGTTGTTAAGAGCCTGCCAAATCTCTCAACTCAACTCAACTAAACTCAACTCAATTCAATGTATAGAACACTGAAGCATAAATAATAATATGAAAAGAGGGAGTGAAATGAAAAGTACACAAATTTCGCGCATAACATGACGACAAAAGCGATATTGATAAAACCAAATGAGGTGAACCTTATCGCCCTATCCTGCTCAGAATTACACCCTGGCCAACACCGTGGCACCTACAATTACGGTTTTGTTTTTATTTAATTTTGCCACAAAAGTTTATTTAGTTAAATTATTCATTTTTAATAGCATGACATAAACTTTAAGAGGCATCGAGCGATCGTCTACATTTTCCACGGTGGGAGGGAGAATGATTACAAGAAAAAGGGAGTTTAAAGGAATGGGGCTTTAGACGTCGCGCCGTATCATCTTCCTGCTAAGTCTTACACTATGAGATTATATATGAAAACGTGCATTTTATAGGGCAGATATCATATTATAATCAAAATTATGCGGCTGTAAATGTCTTAACTTGATAGTTTTTATCGTATTTATAGTTGTCTCCATAAAATAAAATCGATCAATCAGTTTCGCTGACTCCCACTAAGAAAATAATCAATGAAATGCAAATCACAAGTGTAGCCTATGTGTTATGCCACAAAAATCAAACATGTTATAATAAACAGAAAAAAAGAGTTTGCGGCAAGTTAATACTGCAATAACATACTTTGGAGTAGATATCATGTTCAGGTTTGTGCCCCTTTAGGAATGAAATCCTGCATGTGGATCCTGGCCAGATCTAGACTCTGTGGATAAAGATAGCCGCAAACAGCTTTTGTCCGCTAAGTACAGAAGGGGAACTTACCCAACAGCCAGCACAATACCTGGAGATAGCCTCGCGATACCACCGCCACAGTCTCCTTACACACTAGGACCTAGTCTTTACGGCGGTTCACGCTCTTAAACCTCACATATAACTTCAGATTCATAAAGTGCACCTGTTACATCCGACTCATACAGTCACACTTTAAGCGGCTACTGCTTGATACGTAAGGGGGAGGTATAGAAACCGTTGTGATGTTAACAGTTCTTGAGTCATAAAACGTGTTCAGCATTCGTTATTGAAATTTCTTATTTGACAAGGTATCACTCAGATGACTGAATAACAGTAATATCAATGGAGTGTATTTACTTATTTACCATGTGGAATAAACAGGAATTTACTACTGATTACAGTCTGAGAATGACTACAGAAACAGTAATAGCACAAGTAGTCCAACAATAATCATCTCTAAAATATAATTAACTTAAAAACCATGTTTTATAACCTAACAAAGTTACATTTAAAAAAAGTATGTCAAACAAAAGGTTATATATATGTGTGGGTGTGTGTGCGTGTGTGTGTGCGCGCGCGCGTGCGTGTGTATGAATTCCACCGACAAACACTTCGGCAGGTGATTCCACAGCCACAAAGCATGAGTCTATTCCGAAGGTGTGGAAACCGCTCTTGAAAATGTAGTTGAAACATAGGTTTTTTTGCCAGTAACACAGCCAGGATGAGGGGTTGTAAGCACATTTGTGCAAATAAAAATGTAACTGTCACGTTGTTTATTTTTTCCCTTTGTATTAGTAATCTACCGTACATGGTGAACAAAACCTCCGCCTTGTGATTTTAAGCTAAATGCTGCCGTTTCCGTGAATTTAATTCATGCCAATGAAGGTACCGTGGGGTGGAGATGAGGAGCAATGGCGAAATTACATAACGGTGAAGCGGGCATGCCCCGAAAAAAAAAACCCCCACTGGCCAATACTAACGTCTGCCACGTTTCCCAGAGATGTATATTCGTGTCGAGCCCGCCGGGAATCGAGTCCGATTTGCCGTGGTGAGGCGAGCAGTCTGACCACTGCGCCACCTACTTGCATATCAGCGGTAGCTTATTTGGGTAGGCATGGATAACACGTGACACACGAAATGTTCCAACAACACACGGTGTCATTTAAAACAGCAACATCATGCACCAGCAGCAAATGTGTTGCTATGTGCCAGACATTGAGATTCATTGTTGGAACATTATAAATTTATTTATCAGAAAACGACGGCATTTAGTTAAAAATCACAAGACGTAAGTTTTATCACCACGTATGGTAGATTACACATACACAAGAATAAACAAAGTGACACAGTTATATTTTTATTTGTGCAAATGTGCTGCCAACCCCTCAATTTTCATGGATGGGGGTTGATATTGGAGCCCATATTTTTGAGCTTTGTACTTCATCGTTTAATAATGCAGTATCCGGAAACTCAGATATTTATCGTTCATTCTGGCTGTGTTATTAGCAAAAAAAAAAAACCTTCACTTCAACTACACATTCAAGGGCGGTTTTCACCTCTTCGGAATATACTTAGGCTATATGCCGTGCTTATGATTTCGACCAATTTTTTGATGAGGAATCACCTGCCGAAGTTGTCGGTGGAGTTCATATCCACCCTGAATATATACGAGATGGCGTCCGATTCTCCCGCTTATGTTTTGCAGAAGCAAAATTAGGGAAATAAAATTCTGATTGAAACTAATAAAATTAACAGCACGAATATATTTCTAAGCTATTTGCGGGGCAAAGTAGGTAACGAACGTTTTTATACGACGAAGGTAAAATCGAAAAATCAACTAAAAAAATAAGTCATTAATTGTAGGGTGCAAGAGCTGCGGTGAATACTTTTGGTTTCGTCTCTGTTCTAACGCATGCAGTATGTTAATTAATTATTTTGGTAGAACTTAAGCAGAACGAAATGATCGTGAACACCGTTTTTTAATGGCGCAAACCACCTCACTCCTGCTCGCCCGAGCTCGAGTCGTCGATGCAGGCCTGTACGACAGTCACGAGTGGCCAAGCCACCATGGCCCAGTTCCGCGATTAATGGATCGTCAACGACGGGTACCTTTCCCCGGCTGCCGCGCTAATGGGCGGCACACGGGCCCACGCTGCCGCCAGGTGACGTCACCGCTCCTGCATTGCGTCACGCCCCCACTGCATAAGAGACATGCCGAAGTAAGAGTACAAAAATTAAAAGTACTCACGTCATACATAAACTTTCTGAGAAAAGAGTCTGCGAACCAGGTCCTTATTGCACGCCTTTGACTTACTGCTTGTATGTGAGAAGCTATCCCTTCCAACTGACTAGGGTATTCAGAAATAGGTTCCACCAACACCGAACGTCAATAATTGCCACAACAAATGGGAAAACAGGTGTTATTATCATAAAAATAAAACCAAGTTACTGCTTTTTTTTTTTAAACACGTACTGTTAGGAGAAAACAGCACGCCGACTCAGATCCAGTAACCCTAAATGACCAACAGAACGAAACTGTCGAAACCTTTGAAGAGTCGTAATGTCAATCCGTAAGGTTTGTTACAAACGATGGTCGAACTCTTTCGATCGGCATCGGGAAATGTACGTTACCAACTCCAGGGAGGTGGTTGCACAGATTTCACGGACGAACTGCAGTCCTATGTCTAGGATTACTGCACAGAATGTCGCCGGTTGGGCACGTTGGTTGAACTCTAAACCAATGAAAGAGCATCATGTGGCTAGACCAATCGCGTTACTTGTTGTAGCAATCCGAAGGCTGTATGTGGGTGAAACGAATTTCTGATGAGTGTTACTGAGTTTCATTGTCCCCACTATAAAGCTCGGAGGAGGTAAGATCACTGGATGACCCTGTTGTCCGAATCAACGATTGGCAAGGGAACAATTATAGGTTATTCAGCGTTACTAACACTGTGACAACAAACCCATTTAATTTCCAGCATACCAGCGCAACCAGATACATAAAGCCAAATCTATGACAGCGTGTTTTTAAGCCACAGGAGTGGATTAACTCGGATTTCCACCATCCTCTACCACCCCAGTCCTGACATCTGTATCACTGAATATCTTTGGGGTGAGTTGGAGAAATGAAACCAAATTCACGCAAAGACCTACTGGAAATTGATGAGAAGTCTCCATCAAAGGGCTAAGAAGATGTGATAGCGGCGAAAGTCGACCTAAATAAGGTTGACACCACTAACATATTTTGTTTGGTACATTACCAAGAGCGTCCGGTGAGTAATGGCCATAAACATAGTTTAAAAGCTGCAATTTGGATTACTGGATGCTGAAACAAGAATGCCGGGAAACCACTATTTCTTCCATTTTCTAATCTGCGACTTTACTATTGGTTCGGAGTCCCTCGAAGTATGTCACTGTAGTCCAATCAAAGAAACGACGTAGATGTTTAACCCTTCCAGACCCGATGATTACAAATTTTGCAAATAAATTTTTTTACGATGATGCGAGTTGTATTTTAGCCGAAACCTCATTTGTTTCGTTATGGAAACTAATTAATTAGATATGAAACAATCTTAACCTAGAGCAATACCACGGCTTACGGATCAGTTACTTTGAAGGAAGATCTTTGGGCACAGAGCCTCGCAGTGTAGAGCAATGACCAAAAATAACTTTCCTTAATGTAGACTGGGGTCTCCCCCTGTAGGCGGAACAAGAGAGCCCCCCACCCCCCTCCTCGCCTAGACCGAGCAGGCAAGTGGCGACTGAGACACGCGGTGTCCATGTCGGCGTGCGAGAGAGCGAGGCATGTGGCTGGACCACACGGCGCGGCGCGGCGCGGCGCGGCGGGCTGACATCGTCACTCAGTGCGGGGCAGTTAACTGCCGCCAACCCGTTCCCGGCAGCTGNNNNGCCAACCCGTTCCCGGCAGCTGACAGGTGTGCTCACGACCACACCGGCCTGGCCGTGGCCGACCAAAGCTGCTCCTCTCACACTCCCGCCACTCTGCCGCCTTCTCTTCAAGAGTGCCGACCAAGCAAGTATGCCGATCATCTCACTGATATACCCCTTTCAGTCCCCAATTGATTTACGAGCTCGAGTATTGCAATCGTTACATTGTTGATGTGCGCTGTACTTGAGTCGGGCATGCTTCTCTCACAACCAGTGTTCGTTGGCGTCAGCATTAACCAATCAAATATACAGAAAACTTCAGCAAGTATGATTTTCCACAATGAAGACGCTTAAAACAACGGGGACTGACTCCTTGTTGAGTTCAGTGGCGACCGTAAATATCCTTAATGTGCAACACGCCCTCGATCATGAACACGGGGACTTAATGGCTTAAAGTAGTTTTTGTGTTTACAGGGTTATGTAGTTAATACAGATTTTCATTTATGTTTCCAAAACAAAATCTACTTTGGTAATGTGTTTTTTTAATTGTTCCATTTTTAAAAGTCTCCGCTTTAAAGCGAGAAGCTAGTCTGGGGACGGAGTAGGGGAACAAGCCGTTCTCTCCCGTCACTTGTTTGGCGACTATTTCTAACTTCATTTAACTCTCAAGCTCCGACAAACCTCCGCACCCGAGCCCAGCGAGTTTTTCCCTTTCATTACTCTCCCGACTGTCAGAAACAAAAGTGGAGTGAAAACACTTCATTTGAAAATGAAATTATGCGAATCACCAAATTCCTTGGGGAAATAGTGACTCGTGTTTTGAGGTTCGACTCTGCACTTCACTTTTTTTTTTTTTTACATAAATTGATGTCTCCACTTATTTTGTGGAAGTGAGAATAGGGAGTAGACAAGACTTGCATGGTAGGGAAAGGGTGGAGCTGAAAGAATGATGGAAATTCAAGATGGTTGCTGGTGAAGCGGAATGAAGATGAAAGTGCGACAGGAACGACATGTTCCCTGTACTGGTGTGGTCACAGACTGCGAGCAGCGGCGGCACCTAGCGATATATGCGGCACTAGTCACGAGTATCGACGCGGCAATGCAAGCAATTCAAACAGTGCGGGGGACACGGGAGACAGCGCAGTTAAGCGCCGGCGAAATACAGGACAGAGAGTGCCGTGAGGTATACTAGGAGGGCGCGGTGAAAGGACCCTGGGTGCAAGGGTCGCGCGGCTGGACGAGATGTGATCTGGCCGTGTCCAGCCTGGTTCGTCGGCACGCGCGGTTCAGGGCGACCCCGCCCACGCCACGCGGCCTCTTGCAGCCGCTGCCGCCTTGACTGCAACTACATGCAAGCAGCCGAGCGCTAACGGTTACGCTGTTTAGCGGTCCGCCTGCCTGGCGCTTCAGCTGCGCTGCAGTGTGTTCCAAATCCTGGTTTTTGACGTGACAACGTCTTATAATTCGATAGAGCCGGCTGCACGCACGAAAAAACATGACTCATGCGGCGTTACCTCGCTCTGAGGCGTTCCATGTAAGGCTTGAAGTGCAAGCGAGAGCGCGGAACGAGCGAAAAAACATTCATCAAATTCATGAAAGACATGTTTAATGTCGATTGTGCATCAGACGTTAATAACTCAACAACACTAGGAGGCACCACCATCGATTTGACTTTTTCAAGACACATTAAACTCGAAACACTCCCTTTCATTTCCTACTTTTCCTATCATCGTCCTATTCTCAACAGAATAACACAGATTGTAAGAAATTAAATATTACACATGTTTAAAAGTTGTAAAACAATTGCTCAACGCACATTTATACTTGTAAAAACTATTAAATTGAAAAAAAAAAATTGACATAATTGTATTTATGCGTACAAATAAATCTCACTTGATCAATTTCATTGTGATTTCCAATTACCTCCTTCTCTATATACATACAAATCTATTAAACAAATGAAATTAAAATTTTCTTTTGAAAAATGCTACCATTCCATCAGTATTTTCTTAAGACGTTGTCACGTTCAACTATCGTCAGTAAACCGACTTTACAGACAATCAATTTTTTGTGTAGGTTATTTTCTCTCGCCTCTGAGACAGTTTCACTGGCACATTGGGTGGTGGCAAGGGGGAGGGATACGGCTGCAACATTAGTAATATTTTTTTACGAGACTATTGAACGTGCTCCCGGTATGTTTACCCACGAAAAGACATAATTCCCCGCACGAGGACGGAATGGTACCTTAAATTTATCACGCATGCTGTAAATATTATCTTCGATCCCTTCAATATAGTCAAAAACGGCTTTTTCAAACTGCCGTATCTTAAAATATAGTAGCCGGACACAAATCAAACTACGAGAGGAGCCTATACTAAACTTTACTACAGACTTTTCATCAATGAAATGATAGGGTCACTACTGAAAGTGCCACAGGTAGAAGAAGCCTTACGAGAACACTGCACACCATTTCAAAGCCCTACGCGTAGCGGCGATGGCGCTTAGGTAGCGAATGCCAATGTAACCCTTATAGCTCCCGCACTTCTCGTCAAACAAGAAGACAAATTATGTAGGCAGGCGGACCCCTCTTTGCGCAAGGTACTGGACTTGAAATCTGTTTGGACCATGCCACGTTTTCATTTTATTTTTTAAAAACGGTATTTGACAAATTTGCAACCTATTTTCTTTCGAAAATAACGTCCACTTGAATGGTTTGGATAGGTAGCAGGTAGGTAGTCGACAACGAGGTCATTTAGAAACAGTGGAAGTTGCTCAAACAAGCAGGAACGAGGAAGGAACTGGGCAATGCCCTGTATGAAGGTACCATCACAGCATTCGTCTTGAGTGATTTCGGGAAACCATGAAAACCCAAATGAGAATAGCCGAACCGGGAATCGAACCCCTGTCCTCTCGAATTCTAGTTCAGTGGTTTCCGGATGTAATAGCGTTAATGACGTCTTGCTTTTTTCGAATATTATTTTACCACTTAATCTAAGACAGAAAAATACACTATTTTTTTTATTAACTGCTGTATCTTAACATATTGTAAGTGAATCTGAGAAACTTGTACAGGAGACTGCATTGTACTTTACTGCAGATATATTACCAATAAAATTATATGGCCCGCAGTTACACGCAGCATAACGGAAAGTTTGCATTCCAGTTCCCGTGCTTTGCGTATAGAGGTTACTGGTACATGATGTGCGTACCAGCATCGCCTTATCTTTCAACGTGTACGTAACGAATGTGTACGTATTAAAATGAAAGTAGGTATTCTTTATTGCACTGTTCACGATCGTCGTGTACGTAAACAGTACTGGTGTACACTATAACCATGAACCATGCCATAAAGAATACCTACTTTTATTTCGATACGTACACGTTCTTTATGTAGATGTTTTTGATAGTAAACCGACCTTAACAGGCACCAAACTCCACAAAAGTTGGCACCTCCAGCGACGGTCCTGTAAATTATGTCATAATGAGAAACACGAGTGTGCTCCACGCCCCCCGTATACTTTCATTCTTACTGTGCCGGAATTTAGTGGTCGTAAAGCATTCGAAAAAACACCTGTTATTGCCAAGACCTGTCCGGCGAAAATCAGGTCCGCTGGACTAGAAATCTGACCCGTTTGATCATAACTAGCGGCCATAAAGACAGGAAGACTAAGCTGTATTCCGTTCCAAACAGAGGTCTGGCGTAAAAATAAAAACTTGAGCCTTTGAACAAGCCTTCGTATTTCCCAGATGTTTGATATATCCACATACACATCCTAAAATGGAGAGTGGTTGTGTGAGGACGAGTCATAAGGATCACCTTACCACACGCATCTTTTTAACATTCGCCTCTAGATTTTCAACCAGAGACAAGTCTTAATAAAGACGCTGTGTCACTTGTGCTTATTTACTTTAGGAATATTTGCGGTGGAAAAATGTTGCTGTAATATTTTTTTTTAAACTACCGGTACCGAAGTTGAAGAAAGGGTCTCAGCTTCGTGTTGCTTCGGAAATGGTTCGTTTTCCCTATTCGAGGTCCTGGAACAGAGAGGACTGGACTACTTCCTACGTGGCATGCGCCTCCTTGCTGCAGGTAGGTGTAGGCAGGCGCTGGAACCGAGCCAAGACAACAGGTGGCAGCACTGCGGCTCCCCCAGTGGCGGGCAGGATTACCTCCGCCGCAGTATATCATACTCAGCATACTGAGCGTCGCCTTTATCAGCTCGCTCGCTCCCAGGCGCTGCCACATAAATTAACGGATTAGAATAAAATGTTGCTAGTGTAAATACAGGCGCGGCGGGACTACGCGTCGGGGCTGGGACGCCGCTACAGTCGGGGGTGAGTCACGTTGGCACTCCTGGCTTTGTGCTGGGGCTGCCCGTGCAGTCACGCCCGGGCAGTTAAAACTGGAGGCTGAATGTTCCAGACACACTTCCACTCAGTTGAATACTGAAAAAATCATTCATCCAAGGCATCTCACACAAAGTAAGCACCTTAATCTGTATCAGTGGTAAGGAACATACCATAGATACGAGGTTCCGTCACATATGGCTTTTCTGTGCCAACTCTGCGACTTAAAACCCAGATAACCGAATTAAATCAAACATATTTCTAAAGCTGTATTAAAACTTGTCAATGCTGTGATTTGACCACCAGTCCAGCTAACGGCTCAGAGTCACTGGGAAAATTTAATTTCCGTCACTTAAGGCGTTTGAATAATGTTGCCGCGTGTTTCAAATACGGTGTTTTTAAATTAAACTATTAAACGTTTCCCTCATACGTGTACTTACAAAAATAAAAATTCCCAAGACGAGGACGGAATGGTACTTTCAATACATCACGCATGCTAAAATTATTATTTTCAAACCCTCCACTACCGTTAAAAGCGGATTTTTATGACTGCCGTATCTTTCGCTACTCGGGAAAAACAAAATTAAAATAGGAGCCTGCATTGAACTTTGCAACAGACTTTTCAGCAATAAAATCATAATAGTTCCACAGGTACACACAGCACGATGAAGACACTGCACGCCACTTTAGAGCCTTGCACGTAATATCTGGGTGATTCTACGTTAAGAGGTACTCTCGACGGCCACAATAAAAAAGCATACTTTTTTTAATTTATTTTTTTAAATAGTGTTATTATCTCATAATAACCAGCGTCTTCTTTGGTGGCAGTAAATGTCATTACTTAGATTTAGTTAGTTTTGTCATAATCGCACCTTAACCTTGAAAAATGTCTCTCCCCTGTTCTGTCCCATAACTGTGTTGTCAGTATATCAGTCGCTTTAAATACATCTAAATCTATTTAAATTGTTCAGTTTCGTTTATTTCATAAACTTACATGAATACTACTTATAATCTAATAAGTAAAATTACTTAATATTTTATTTTTCATAATAAATATTCACGATAAATTTTGTCCCGCATATTTCG
>NQII01002039.1:324158-341137 GCA_002778355.1 Clitarchus hookeri
GGGGGGGGGGGGCACTTATCAGCACGGTTTAACAAATCTTATCTAAAAAACTGGATGAAATAAGCCCGTAACATGTAAGAATACTTTCGCTGCGAAGTGTCACCCTTCTGGCATTTTTTATCATTAGCAATAAAATTTCAAATTATTATTTGTCCCGTTGTGAAGCGTTTTCTACAATATATTCCTCTTATTCTTCCCCGACAGACTTACACCATGTTCCAATAAGTACTTTATGTAAACAAAAACGTTACGTGACTTAATTACATTTACAAAATTTAAGTATTTTGGTAATTTGAGTTTTACGTTTTTTCACCTTTAAATTGGAAGCCTACATACTAATACCTAAATCACCGCCATTTTAACTTTGTCGGTTATAGATGTTGAGTATGCAAACAGTTTAAGTTATTGCAGTAAAAAAAAAAAGTGTACCAAACTCGCAATAACTATGCAATCTTTACTTTATGTCTGGTGTTGAGATGGGGTATGTGAGTCTTATACTTCTGTTAATATTAAAACTAGTTAGAAATGGCTCCTTCTGATGCACCTGGCGTCCTGGCGGGGACGAGGAGACGAGCTGGCGGCCATCTTGGATGATGTCACGAGGCCATTTTTTCCCTCTTTTCCCTAGGAATTTTCCTTTAGCCCCTCTAAAACAGCTAAAATAGTCCGAATTTACGGCAAAATTTTTCTAAAAATATGTGTTATAAGCAATGCAGCTGATTTTTGCACAATTTTCTCCGATCACTCCACAATGTGCCTGTGACTCCTCTTTGGGGAATGAGGAGTGAGGAGTGGAGAGGTTACCCTAACATTCATGCTCTATCATTCCATGCCAGCAACATCCATCTTGCCTGAAGAATGTTCAAGTTCATCGCCCCATCATTTCTCTGTTATTACAATTTGGTTTTCTCATATTCCTTCTGTTCTCCTTTCACCTGGCGTCCTGGCAGGGACGGATCTCATACTGTCATTCCACCTGCATGACACAGAGCGAGGCCTGTCCACGCACGATAGCCTAGAGTGGACATGCATGAGCGCCAAGTACGTCCTAGACCCACCTTTAAGCTTAGTTGACTGTTTTTTCCGAACCGTTGAAGATACAGTCACAAAATTCATAAGATAGGCATCACCCCGGACAGCGAAAATGGCCGCAGGGTCAAGTAAGCCCTAAGCGCATGTATAGGCATAGTTGACTGTAATTTACGAACCATTAAAAATAGTCACCAAATTCTTAACATAGGTATCACCCTCCAAATGACAAAAACGTTCGTAAATTACAGCCAACTATGCTTATTAGTAGGCTTAGGAAATACTTGACCCTGCGGCCCTTTTTCTTCTCTGGGGTGAATGTTATGAATTTGGTAGTTTTATCTTAAACGGTTTGGAAATTATAGCCAACTATTTTATTAAAGGGGTCAGAGCATACTTGACACATGCGCGCGGTGCGACTCTAGGCTAGTATGCATGGGTAGACCTCGCTCCATGCCGCGCAGGTGGAATGACAGAGTGTGAGACTCGTCCCCGGCAGGAGAAAGGATACCCGAAGGAATATGAGAAAACCCAAGGTGGAATGATAGAGCATGAGACTTGTACTCACCAGGATGCCAGGTGAAAGTAGACCAGAAGGAACATGAGAAATCCGAGGTGGAATGATAGAGCATGAGACTTGTTTCCGCCGGGATGCCAGGTGAACGGAGGCCAGAAGGAATATGAGAAAATCAAAGTGGAATGATAGAGTATGAATCTGTCCCTGCCAGGATACGATGTGAAAGGAGACCAAAAGGAATATGAGAAAACCAAAGTGGAATGAAAGAGGATGAGTCTTATCCCTGACATGATGCCAGGTGAAAGAATACCAGAAGAAATATGAGAAAACCGAGGTGGAATGACAGCATGAGAGAAGTTGCATGTTGGGGCAATGAACTCGAACATTCTTTAGGTAAGATTAATGTTGCTGGCATAGAATGATAGAGCGTGAATGTCATGGTGAACCCTTCACTCCTCACTCCCCAAAAAGGAGTCACTTAGCCACATTGTGGAGTCATCGGCTAAAATTGTGCAAAACACATTTTTGTGAAAAATTTTGCCATTTTAGAGGGAAATTCGATACATTTTGAGGCTTCTGGCGATTTTGGCAGTTTTTGAGGGAAAAAAACTGAAATTCCGAAGAAAAAAAAAGAAAAAATGGCCTCGTGACGGCATCCAAAAGGCCGCCAGCTCATCCTCTTGTCCCTGTAAGGATGCCAGGTGCACCAGAGGGAACCATTTCTAACTACTATTAAATTACCTTATTGTAGGTTAAATTGAACTTTTACTAATATTTTATCTCCAAATTTTAACATTTAATTTCTAACTAATTGAATAAAGACGGAGAACAAATATGTATGTTGGTAATGGCTAATAAGAAATAGTTCTTATGTAAAATATTATTACATTATACACATATACTATCGAGCGCGCAAGAATGCGGTGCGTTGGCCCTCTGGTGTAATTTTCTAAGCTTTGTCTGCATGAGGCGGAGGGATATCTTGGAAGTAGAACCTTAGCAGGACTTCAGAAAAGTTGGAAATAATCGTAAACAGCCTCAATGTAAATCCTGCTAAGAGAGAGTGCATCCTGATTGGTTTTCCAGCTCTTGTATCCACTGTTAACCAACATGTCATTTCGGATATTGTCTTCAATAATAATAAGATTACTCTATCAAATACGGTTAAAAGTTTAGGAGTCATAATTGATAAAAATCTGTCTTGCGCCGCTCATGTTACTAACTTATGTAGAAAGGTGTACCACTCACTGCATTCTTGAAGTCGCTTAAAAAAACTACTGACTGCTGGAACACAAAATTGCTTTAGTCCAATCTCTATTAATGCATATAATTGACTACTGCAATGTTGTTTATAACAATCTAAGTGAAAGCCACGTAACACGACTGCAGAAACTTCAAAACACGTGCGTGAGGTTAATATATATATATATCTTTTTTTTTTAACACGCGATACCATTAGCCCTTACCTAAAAATGAAATTGTCTTGGCTTAAGCTTGATAGATGAACTGCTCGTACCCTATTCTTGCTCCATAAAACACTAAATTATTTCAGACCTCGCTACCTTTACAAGCGGTTTTCCTACCGGAATGATTCGCCACCCAGTAAACACACGCTCTAAAGCCGATAATAGACTGCTAACTCCGCTACCAAATTCTATTCCGGCTCCTTCACCACTGCCGCTGTCAAATAAACACAGAAATATTAAAATTTTCAGTAAATTTAAGAATACAGTAAATAATTACTACCTTAGTCGCCCCAGTGGACGAGGGGATGAAATTGGCATTTCGCGAAGTTGTTTTATGCTTGTGTGCGTATGTGAATGATGAATGAGTGTTTAAGAGAATGAGCGAGAGAGTATTTAATTTGTATCTTTGGTTTGCTTGGTATTATGTTACATAATTATAAGTTTTAATATATAATTTCAATGTTTGAATTTCTAGCAAGTAAAAGTGAATATGTAATGGTCAAGTGTAAGATAAGGCGACTATGCCTTAGCTGCGTCTTTAGGCCGTTAATAAATAAATATATAATACATGGACTATATCCTTATTCCTATGCATACAACTCGCAACTGTGCTGCGATCTATGCATTTACAAATTAAGTACTAGTGTGTCTAGCGGTACAAAGTTGGCAGAAATCATAAATCTATAAATTTGCAAATTAACTACTAGTGTTTCAAGACTTACAATGAAAGAAAAAAAAGCCCTTTTTACGATAATTAAGAATAAATAAATAAAAACACACCCTAGGAAAACCTGTATGCTAAGAGCACTTTTCTTTCGAATATGGAAACGTTGTGGGGAGGGGGGGGATGTGGAGGCAAGCAGTTGTAAAGGGTTATGTTTGTTATTTGCATCCTGCTCGCAAGTCAATCTCAAAGTAACAAATTCTGCTATATTAATATTATTTTCATTATAATGAAAAGTACAGCAGAGCTGCAGAAAAACAAAATATTTTCATAATGGATAAAATTCACAATTGTTTTAAAGTTGCACGTTTCAATAGCTAGCATAACGTGTTTTATGGAAGAACTAAATTTGTAAAATAAACGTATATATCAACACAAGAATCACGTGTAAAAGCAGTTCCAAGCACAGCGATTGTAAACACTACATTCAGGATGCATGCTGCTTGAGGAGACGGAAGGGGGTAGTGACGTGCCATAGGACTCGCGAAATACCTGGGCAGGGGGTTTCAGGGAGACAGGCCGGGGCCGGCTGCGGCAGAGCGACTTGGCAACAGCGGCCGGCCCGGCCACGTCGTAAACCGGTCCAAGGCGCGCCGTCTACCTGAGCAGCAGAGAGCTGCCTGCCCGCCTGCCCGCCTGCTTGCCGAGCGCGCGGGAGAGAGGGCCGGTCCTGCCAGCATCCCGGTACACTGCCCCGGAATTGCGGCATGATCTCGCTCTCCCTCACTGGGCTGTCCCTCCCTTGCGGTCTGATTTTATATCGGATATAAGTAACATTATTCTTGAAACAATCAAACTAAGTGCATTGTTCATAATTCAATATTAATAAACACTTCCTATGGCAATGGGATATTTAAAAAAAAATCATATTTTAATAGCATACCTACAATTTACTGGCATTTATATGCAGCATTAAAACTTAAGGGCCCCGCCTACCTGCATAGTTTTTCTCGTTTTTTGGCCGAGAAGCACGGGAGCTACATATAAGGGTTACACTTGCACGCGCTACAAGAGCACCATTACCGCTACGCGCAGGGCTCCGAACTGGCGTGCAGTGTACTCGTAGCGCTGTGTGTACGAATGGGACTTTCGGAGTTGACGCTAACATTTTAATAATGAAAAGTCGGTAGCAAATTTCAATGCAGGCTCCTATCGTAGCGTGACTCGTATCCGGCTAGTATGTCTTAAGATACGGCAGTCGTTTTTAACTATATTGGAGAGCTCCAAAATAATATTTACGGCATGCGGTACCGTTCCGTCCTGGTATGGGATATGATGTCTTTTCGTAGGTAAAAATAAAGGGGCCACGCTTTAAAACTTCTTCAAAAACCAGGATTTCAAACACTATGCAACGTAGTTCAAGCGCAAGGCAGTCGGAACCCTTAAGACGAATGGTAAGCATGTTGGTTCGAACGTAATGCACAGTACCCAATCAAGTAGCCCGCCTTCCTGAATGTGTGTCTAGATCCGCCCACTGCAACCACTCCTACCCAGACAATCGAAGGAAGAAAGTCCATGACGAGGGACACCGATTCCTATGCTACAAGTTGTATATCAGAACACGACGTGAGTACGCGTGAGTACGCGTGAGTGGCGTGCTCCCGATTTTATACATGCGATTTACATGTGCTTAGATGTTTCTGTTTTATTTGTCTTTTTGCATGAGCGTTTCCAGCTAAAGTCCACCTCATATAAGAAGGCCAGATTCTGACATGTCTGCGAAAGTAGCGCCACTGTTTACCTCTGACTGCCTCTGACTACGTATCCTTCCGCCATCAGCTGGTCCGTCAAGCGGGGCTATATGTTTTATCGACACGCTGTCAGCTAATCCACTTGCCATTGTACTGTAATGCTAAACAAATTTTAAGATATTTTAGACTGACATCTCTCTAAAAAAAAATAAGTAGGTTATGAATGTAAAAATATAAAATGTTGCAAATAATTAAATATTTGCTAACCCTTTTTTATTTGTCCGAGATAGTGAATTTGGGTTAACATTTGCGAGACTGTCTGTGGTATCTATTATCACACTTTGGACGTTATAGCTAATATATTCGAGTTGCAAATATGTGACGTGAAATAACGTTAGAATTGCTTAAAAACTATTCACGCGTCTCGCACTTTCTTCGGAAACAAGGAGATGAGTTTTGAGAGAACAATATGCCGTATATGTTACGTAGACGAACGATTACCGGCCGAATATAAATTACTTGTACTCCAAGTCGTTGTACACGAAATATATGTCACTTTAAAAATTATGCAGAGCTCGTGGAAAAATATAACTATTGGCATCTGTTTGTAAATTCGTTATATATCGCGCAGGAAAGCGGTTCATTTCTAGCTGGTAATACCTCGCATAATCTCCGACAGATAGCGCGTCATGGCGAAGTTTGAGCCGCTGTTTTTGGATAACAGATAGCGTATTTTTTAAAGTTGATTGTTCTTATATTACGGGCTGGAAATATATTTAAAATTCGTGTCGTTTCGTAAAATTATTAGAAAAAATTATTCAACAATATTATGCAATATTTCTGTATGCTTTTGGAATTAATATCAAGAACGTGTTGAAAGCTAGGTTGGAGAGGGTTTATACGACGTGAAAAAACTTTCTGAAGTTAACACAACTTCAGAAGACTTTTCCACGTCATATCGTATTATTGTGCATTTCATTTTGAACACCTATAAATTACTACATTATAACGAAGTTTAGTTTTTGACACTAACAACCATTGTTTTGTGACCTTGTAAAACAAAATGTATTAAATAATNAACAATATTATGCAATATTTCTGTATGCTTTTGGAATTAATATCAAGAACGTGTTGAAAGCGAGGTTGGAGAGGGTTTATACGACGTGAAAAAACTTTCTGAAGTTAACACAACTTCAGAAGACTTTTCCACGTCATATCGTATTATTGTGCATTTCATTTTGAACACCTATAAATTACTTCATTATAACGAAGTTTAGTTTTTGACACTAACAACCATTGTTTTGTGACCTTGTAAAACAAAATGTATTAAATAATNCATTATAACGAAGTTTAGTTTTTGACACTAACAACCATTGTTTTGTGACCTTGTAAAACAAAATGTATTAAATAATCTAGGAAATCTTTATTATCGCGTATTTTCTGCTTGTTAATGTGAGTCGGCAGTGCACTCAGAATAGCCAACGTAATTTTAACTTTTGTAAGTCCGTGCCTCAGCTGATACAGGATTTTGTAAATGACACTTTGTTTGTTTCGTATACGTCAATTTGCCACTCACTGACTGTCAGAATCTGGCCTTCTTATATGAGATGGACTATGTCAATTTATGAGGATGACAAATAAACCTTCTATGTATATGAAAACTAGTTCTTATCTTGCGCGATGTTAAATATAGGCATGCATCACGATTTAATAACAAGATACTTCCTGCAAGTAAAATTATACTACAGCAATTGTTTTGAACCTACAAAAAATTTTATTAGGATTAAATTGTTCCGAAAGCCAGTTTTCTTAATTTGTACGCGAAGAAACCAGTTGCAGCAACTTTTCTTATATAAATCGAGTTAAAGATAATAACTAAAAGGAAAGTTTACACTTTAATGTGTTTCTCTTTAAATATATAAACATTGGTATGGGCACTGGCAGCCATGATAGCTCAGCTCCAACTAACTAAAGAAAAGTCCGTAGGCAATAAGGTCAAGAAAGGGAAATTATTAGGAGGGGGAGGGACGCATTACCACTCCCAAACGACAACCATGCAATTGAACTTGAGTCTTCATTATTTTAGAATGTTTTCTTTTGTTATATATTCTTTTGACTTTTTACCAGTAATCGATATGATTCTTGCCTTGTTGCAAATGTGTATTTTCAATGCACTGTTTTAAAGATTATTTTTGTTTAAATTTAAGTTTGTGTGGGCACCAATGGCTTCGTCTTTCTCTTACGGCCGAGCACAGTAGCTCAGTGGCAACACTGTGGACAAGTGACGGGTCCAGAGGTGGGGCACTAATCTACATTATGTTCGAAACACGTGCATACCATTAACCATTACATTTTAATGCTACATTTAAAAGTCAGCATTAAGTGGAAATAATAACAAATACTTTTTTTAATGTCCTGATACCTTACTGTCTATACTGCAGTACTAATAGGATTCTAGAATAATATAATTTTAGCCAGTGTAAAATCAAGCTGCAAGCTACCATAGCCTCCTCCCTACCCATGGACCCACCTCTGCTATGGCATGGCTTCGAGAGGTCTTGCGATCGTGATTTAAAAGTTTTCCAGGGTTTTCCGGAATCATTCCATATGAATGCTGGAATGGCTCCTTATTACATTTGGCCGCTTCCTTCCCCGGTCCTAACTGATCGATTAACTAGGTTTAATGATCCTGATGTCGACGAAACGTTAAGCCATAATATGGCTGCCTTTCTCTAAAGCTTATTCTATTTCAAGATGTGTATCGAAATGTTTGGCACGACAGATGTCAGGGGTGGACCCAGAAGTCAGTATTAAAATACAAAAGGTAGGCCTATATACAATTCCGTGGAGGAAGGGTGGGATTTCTTCCTTTCCCTCCCAGTTGTAGCCAACATGTGTCAGTAACACACAGAGAATTCCACACAACACTGCAGAAGCTAGCTGAGTCAGTTTGTGTTGACTTCGATGTAGTTTACAGGTACTGGTACTGTTGTATATCTATTTGTATACACTGCCCTCTTTGTTCGTTTGTTCTGGTGTTTTTGTATCGTTTCCCTTGTAACTGACTTAATTCCTTCGGTTGACGAGTCGGAAATACCACATGGTACTATTTTTGAAAGGCACGAACGGCGCAGGCCGCCTTTGCATTGCATTTCACTGTTATCCTAAACTTTTGCACATGGGGTGCACTAAAAATTTAGTCCTGCCACGACATAGCACACAGCTCAGCAGTTTGCATTAAGACTGATGGGTTTTTTCTAAGATATGGTACGGTAATGAATCACTTTCTGAGCATAAGCAAAACTGTGAGCAGTCATGGTCGAGGAATGCCATCGTCCCGGCTACCAAGACGCAGAAAAACTCATTGGACTGTTAAACAGGATGAGAAAGACCACGGAGAAGCAAAAAGGAGAGGTAGAAAACGAAAACAAAAACAGTAAAACAGCAAAAAATTACCAAAACAAAATAAGGCCCTTAATTAAACAAGTAATAAATATCTGAGTACAAGCAATAAAACCGTCAAAGGAAAACAAATAAAAAATTAACACCATAAATAAAGAAAATAATGGGATTTTTTCCCCCATCTTAATACGCTATGAGTGAATGTTGTAGATCGAGAAATGTGTTGCCGGGAGGCTGGCAGCACTGATCTCGGGGCGAAGGGGAGATAGAGACACGTCCCTGCGCGCGTAGGAATGCCCCCGCCTCTCGACGGCAGAGACAGCATCCGCNGAATAGACGTTCTGAGTGTTCGACGTCCAAAAGACTGAAAGTCAGATTTTGCGACCTTTGTTGTTATCAAATAATATCCAAACTTCCAGTTCTGGCGGTAAGTCGGAAGTACGAGTAATAAGTGGGCTCGTTTGTAATCCAACTTCAGAGTACCGAAATCACGCTAAACAACAGACCAGACATTAGTTTTTTTTTTTATATTAACTTGCTAAGCACAATGTGGCATTCAAACAAACCGAAATGTTTCTGGGTTTTAATTATTTTTTTTACGGACACTAGTAGCTACAGTTTAGCCTCTAATTTAATTTTATGCTTAGAGATTCACTAGCGTGCTGAAGAATTTTAACAAGCGTCCAATGGAAAATATAGTGATAATAACACTTTTTATCTTATTAAATCTATATTATTTGCAATCACTTTGAATTTTAACACTACAATAGTTTGTATGTTTAATCTGGTTAAAACTTAATGATAATGTTGATTTGGTTGAGAATACCGATACACGTTGCCATCTGGACCGCATGCCATGTTTTAAATTAGTCAACAATAAGTTATGCACTGCAGGAAAATAAAAATAGCGCACACAAAAGAATGCATCGGATGGTACTGAAACTTCATAGAGGTAGTGATACAGATGATTAATATACATGATCACAAAAACAGAGCAGCAGGACAATTACATAGGGATCTGTGGTACGCCGTCCGGTCATCTTCAATAGTACGGTCGGGCGTTATCCTGCTGGAATATCGCACCTGGTAAACCGGCCATAGACGGGGAAAAATAGGCGCGTAGGATCTCATCCACATATCGCTGGGCTGTTCCACATAACACGACGACTGCAGATCGGCTATCGTAAACTATGGCTCCCCACACCATAATGCCTGCCATGGGACAAGCGTGCCGCTCGGTAGCGAGATGGGGATTGTGGCGTTTACCAGGGGCCCCTCCACACTCGGGCCCGATGATCATCAGTCCCCATAACGAAGCGGCACTTGCCATTTAACATCACACATCGCCAGTCTGTAGCGTTCCAAATTGCTATGGCCTGGCACCACTGCAAACAGAGTCGCCACTGTTGCGGAGTTAATGGCAGCACACGTAATGTGCGCTGGGATCGCAGACTCGCCTTCGTAAAGCGCCGGGAAATTGTTCGTGGGCATACAGACTGGGTCGCCATGGGATCCTCCCGACGCCTGGCGCACGATCCGTCGGTCCTCTCGACTGGTAGACGATTTCGTCCATCCTGAACGGGTCCTCCGGATGTGGGTGCCTTCACGTATCCCCTGCTTCCAACAGCATCGGGCAGTATGGTCTGAACGATCCACATGGTGGGCTATGGTGGTCGTATGAGTTCTCTCGCCGAGTCTGTTAATTGCGTAAAGCGACGTCTTTGGCATCATTCTTCACTCTGTGCGGTTGCTTGGTATCGCCTGGGATTTTCTCGTGTTAATACAGCTTCGACTGCACGCCAGTGTCTACGACCGCTGTTTGGTGCGTGCAACGCCACTACCGGGAGTGCGGTAAAATGCGAACGCATCAACATGGGATCATGCGCATACTAGCCCGTACTTTCGCTATCTCAATCGTTTCGTGGATGCCGCATGGTTTCTTCGTGGAGAGCTATTTTCATTGTCTGGTAGTGTGTTAGGTTATGTTTTAATTTAACGATTAACTATTGCATTTTAATTCGTGTACCACTGAACCAAGTAGCTAATTGTCATACTTTGTTGTTTAATATGTANTTATGTTTTAATTTAACGATTAACTATTGCATTTTAATTCGTGTACCACTGAACCAAGTAGCTAATTGTCATACTTAGTTGTTTAATATGTATACATATCATATGTGTATAATTTTCATTCGAACATGTTCCACTGGAACTGTAATGGTGATATAAACAACTGAACGGCGTTTATAGATTGGTGTAGTTCCTCTTTGTCAATATATGTCTGACGTTTTGATAAACGATTACGGTTATGTGCAGGCGGTATCAGGCGTTGAGGTGACACGACGTTTCTGACGCAGCAATAAGAGTGATATTCGCACGCACTTTGTAGCCAAGTAATTTCCGCGTACTTCAGTCTCTTTCAGTTGTTCAAATGTCTAAAATATATGTAATTATCAGTTTTACAAATTTGAGTTACGACTGTTTAGAAAACTGTTGCGATATGCTTTAATTGAAATAAATACGAACCTTTTACATACAGTATTATGTTCACAACGTTGTCATACCAAGGAGACGATAACATATCTGCCGACTTAATGCACGAACCTTTTATTTTAGCGCCCGTAACAAACATAATTTTAACTTAATTAATGAACGGGAACTTTCTAAATACGTGGACGGTGAATATTTTTGTGAAGCAAAGCGTTGCAATCATTTGGGTTTTGCAAATCGACAGGTACTCAACAGTTTTGTAGTGAAAGGTATTTCCAGAGAAGCCTAGATTTTAGTGAGTCTAATTTGTAAGGTAGTAAAGTTTACATTTTCGAACAACTGCATTTCTCTGCATTGCACTGTTCTTTCTAGAACACTAAAGAGATCTACTTATTTAATTTTTAGGTCGTGCTTTTTAAACGCATGTCTGTGTCTTTCAACTTTTACCTTAGCTCCTGTGTATTCCAAGGTTCTCTTTTTGAACTCCGCCCTTTCCGTTTTATTATCGCCACTGGCGTACGTTTATCAAAGAGTTTGTTGATGGTATCAGTAAAGTGCTTAAAACCATCAACAAATGTTACGGATTGTAAGAAATTATTGCACGTTACTTGGCTGAGATACTGCGCAAAAGAATGCACATCTGCGGCTCATTTTACACGTTCGGTCAGCATCGCCCGGGAGAAACTTGACATACAGTAACACATCAGGGCGAACGGAGGTTTTCACACAGCCCGAGTTTGAGATCGGCCAGAAAATAACCGGTCACTGGCCGGGCGCTAGGTGGCAGTGGCGTACTGTTACGATAGGGAGTGGAATGGAGTGGCTTGGGCGGCTCTTCACATTGGGGTCTCGAGAGCCGACGAGGGTGGAGCCAGGTATGAAGCAGCGCCGGAATGCAAGGGCGGGGGAAACGGGAGATATCCGAGAAACTAAGCAACATTTGTTTGACTTAATAAAAGATTACCAATGAAACATAATGATGGACACTTTCTGTACGATAAGACAACGGTCAACCTCCAGGCTGTGTATGTACAAGAATTTTGATTATCCACTTTATTCAATGTTCAGTACAGTATAAACTTTAAACGCCCTCCCGGCTGGAAATGGAATGAAACCCGCAATGCTGCTTCTACCGAGCGATACTCTACTCTACAGGAAAATGTAAAGGAGGCAAAAACCCTTTATAGTCGCGTACTAGTTCGTCCCGTGACCCTGCTGTTTTAACTTTAAAGCGCACATTAAATTAATTATATGTTGTTATGGCCTGCGAAGCTTTAACATCCTATTTTGTCGTGATGCGATTGCTCCTTCCTGTAAGTTCTATTAATGTATTTGGCATCCGTACTGCATCATTTGAGCATATTTATTTTGAAAACTCCTTGGTGGATAATATTAACGTATTTTTGAAAGAGGTTCTCGAACGAATGATCTCCATGAGTAAGTTCCTTATAAAACACCGGTAACTACACCACCTTTCTTACTTCGTATCCCAGTCAACAGCTGTTCAAGCAATGTAATCATTGTGTTATCTGGCTCTATATTCTGTATTTCTCGTTGGAGCGGATTAAATACGACACCTTGAGTTGCAACACATACCTGGCTGCTGTTTTTCTCTGTAGTAACATTAAATACGTACGTTCTTTGGGTTTTTGACGTGACAACGTCTTATAATTCGATAGAGCCGGCTGCACGCACGAAAAAACATGACTCATGCGGCGTTACCTCGCTCTGAGGCGTTCCATGTAAGGCTTGAAGTTTCAGAAGAAACAACAGGAACCACAGCCAAAGTTAAATGTCGACCTCACGTGCAAAGCAAGCCAAATACTTTGTCTACAAACTGGGTACCAGTTTATAAGAAAATAGTAAACATTACACTAACAAAAACTATAAAATGCAAACGAAAACAGTTTCCTTGCGTTCCTGCTTGTGCCATCACTATTCACAAGTCACAAGGTGGGACGTTTGCTGTCATTGTTTATAAATACTCATCCAAGCAACCGCAACAGTTGGTGTACGTGGCGCTGAGTCGGGTAACAAGTTTAGAAGGCTTGCATATTATCACCGAAAAAGATGCTCCATTTCGGTTTAAACACGGACGGGAGGGAAACGATTCACAGACAACAAGAGATATCCGTAACGAATACATTCGACTTCGTGGACACACACTTCGAACAATTACTGATAATGCAGTAAAATTCTGTAATGACTCAAACAATGCTACCATTCCATCAGTATTTTCTTAAGACCTTGTCACGTTCAACTATCGTCAGTAAACCGACTTTACAGACAACCAATGTTTTTTTTTTTTAATATTTTTAATTGNTATTTTCTTAAGACGTTGTCACGTTCAACTATCGTCAGTAAACCGACTTTACAGACAACCAATGTTTTTTTTTTTTAATATTTTTAATTGCCCTCAACTGAACGGTGTAAGGGCAGATAATTTTCTTCTTGCCCTGCACGGTGCCAGTTGCAAATGCCAGGTATAGGCTATTCACGGTAAAGTGAGCACTTCTTAAGGCTCTGCTAATTTTTTCCTTTCAGACGATTTCGAACTTTCTGCCACTTTATAATATAAACTTTGCGATGTGACTAACAAACACAGTGTATACATTTCACCACTCTCAAAATTTAAATTCCGAAGCTACAATAAAATGAATTTATCAGTGACTAATGCCTGTTGGAAGGGCCTTAAAAAAAGTGCTCACTTTATCGCGAATAGCCTACAGTGATATGTAATTAGGCCCCTGCGAGAAGATAAAGAGAGGGGCGGAACGGAAGAACAAACACCTGCTACGGGGCAGATGAGCCGGCGCGATGTGGGAACTGCTGACAGCGGCGCAGGCAAGTAGCCGGCGACGAGACAGTGCTACACGCCGTAGTTAATTAGCAACAATTGCCACGGATAAACCGCGCACCCAGGCGATAGTGGTGCGAGATAGGGCGACAGGAGGCCACGAGCCGCCATTGGACTCACGCGATCCAGGCCTGCCACCTGCCGCGCGAGAACCAGCAAGCACCCGCCTATTGTTTTGAACCTCGCGTTCACACAACACTTCACTGGTGGTTTGGTGGCAGGAATGTCGCCTAAGGGTGCACCCTGTTTTCCTGACCTTCAACCACAAAATACTTCAGAATACAGAATTCTACCACAAACTCCAGCCGCGCGCACTAGCATAAGGGCGTCAGTTGCCAGTAAACCCCCGTTCACTGAAATTATTATAAATCATTGAACAGGGAGGTCAGAACACCCATACATTTATGAAGTCAATGACATTTACGATACGTACTGTACCATTAGCTATACGCATATGAATTCTCCTGTATGTAAAACAAGCCACAAAATGATAAAAAAAAAACTCTTTAACACATGGGTCCTAGAATTTTGTATATCTGGAACAATGATGCAACATTTATTCGTTAGTAAAAAAAAAAATGAAAATATCACCCACGAAATTTTGTCCCGTTGCACCAATTATGTAAATACACCAACTACCCGTTCGCCGACTGAGATTTCCGTTTTAAAACGCGCAATACAGCCGTGGTAGCCACTCACGTAACGAACCATATTTCCATCCATCAGACTCGCCGTACAGTCGCTACTGCTCAGGTTCGAGTCTGAAGAAGCGTAACCCTGCATTCGCACGTCCAAGAATTGTGTTTCATCCATCGACTCGATGGGCAAAAGTCGCCAATTCCAGAGCATCCGTTCCCTGCAGTGGGAAGAACAACAGGACATATTAAGTGTGTCAAGTGATAAGTTCAGGAAACAACACACCAATTTTTTTTTTTTTTTTTGAGAAACGAAAATGGCAAAGTTTTTGGGAAACACATTTGCCCTACTTCATTTCCATTCGCCCAAATGGGCCTATATTAAAAAAAAAACACCCACCGACATAAAACACGTAGCCTAAATGCCAAGTTGAAGTCCATTTCAACTTCACTGAGTGGAAATACGACGGATTTTGTGGACAGGTTGTGGGGAGAGGATTGTAGAAAGTTGAAATTTTGCGTTGTATGTCCCAGAAATTTACAAAGAAAAGTCTAAAATATAATGAGTGTGTTCCTGGCTGCAGTGGATCCGAAACTACTTACATACGTCCAAGTACGCGCTCATGAGTTTCGAGTGACACCGCGGATGGTAAGGGAGCCATCCTCGCCGCACGAGTGTGGTATTAGCAAACACTTAAACGGAACCACCAGATGGCACATGAGTTAACAAGCAGACTAGCACGTAGATTTCCCACGTGCAGAGTCATGTTGTAAGCTACAAGTGGAAACCTGGAAATATAGCGAATTCACTTTACGATGCGTTTTCTTCATGTAGGCCAACAACTGCAGCACCTGCCATTCGGCCTTTGTCTGCTGACCCCGGATCTGCTTTTTTTCTCCGTGCGGAAGGGGATCTATTTATTTGCTTATCCCACTGCTATCATGTATTACTCAATAAACAGTTTTCCAAAGCAATAAAATACCCGTTCCCTCGACGTGAGTAAAGTTGGTCCCTGAAAAATTTCCGGGCCTCTAGCCAGCTATAACTTGGGTACCAGTATACGCGCATCTGCTCTACCAGTCGCGGGAAGTTAGTTTCCTTGTCAACGAGGGACACTCGTCCCCTTGACAAGTCCCTGCTTCACGTGATCTCCCCACACCTGCCAATAAGACAGCTATCCGGTTTGCTGGCGAAACCACGCCAGAAAAACCCTACTCCGTTCGACTATCTCGACAGCAAGATGTAACGTGATACTATTTCTAGTGGTTTTATGTGCACACCTGCGCTAATAAAGGATTTGAAACGAAGTAAACATTTCGGACTGGAGGATGTTAAGTCAGTTAGTGGACATGAAACTTTGTCACTTAACCGCACATTTAAATGCTATACAATTTCTAATGAATATCGTTTCACATCCGGTATTACAACGCAAGATGGACACCGTTTTACTATAACGGAGTATGTTGTCACTGAAATATTTTTAATATCATTCAACTGAAAATAAGATTCCTGGACAAAACATCAACCACCTTGCAAGTTTGAGTTTGTAGTAACTTTTCTGCAGATAGCGTTTCACAAATATGATCGGGATAAAAACCAANGAAAAGAGGCGTTAATGATTGGTAAAAAGAAGTGATGGCATTTCGGCATGCCTAAGACCACAGTGTAAATGAAGTAATAGTATTGTCAGGTGTCTCGGGCATACGGGTCTACCAGCAGTGGCAAAAATACTAATCTACAAGAAATTCTCTTCAAAATTGTAGCCGAAGGATGACTGATATTCGCTTACAGAGACCACCGACGTGTTTAACGTCTTGTGCATAAAAGTCGCTTCCCATCCAGACAAGAACTGCGACTGAAGTTAAAACAGGTCCTTCACAGTCAATTTATGAAAGAACGCGCAAAAAGGAACCTGCACGCCAATAACATAATATGGAGCATAGTGACACGCAAGAGGCCTTTGCTCACTTCTGCTCATACAGTTGCACGGCTACAGTGGGCGAAGAAACACACACTGCATTGTTCATGACTGGGAAGCTGCCATCTGGCCACATGAATCTTGTTTCTGCCTGTATGGGAACGATACTAGGCGTCATGTTCATCGTTCAATAAGGACTGGGTCTACGCTGTGGTCAATTTGGAGACGGTTTTCTGATGTTCGGGAGGG
>NQII01002039.1:341149-362005 GCA_002778355.1 Clitarchus hookeri
GGGGGGGGGGGTGGTTAATAACGTGGAAATGGGCCCTTTCGCTGAGATGACATAACATTTGAACGGCAATGATACAATAAGTTGCTAAACAATCAGGTTTAGCCCTTTGCGCATTACGAGGAATATAACATTGCTATCTCCGTATTCCAAGATGACAATTCCCACGTTCACATAACTGAAAGTGTGACTGAGAGTGGCATGATTAACATTCGAGAAACACCTGAAATGACCCGTAAAATTCTGCCATTTAATTATATTTGAAAATCGGAGGGACTACTTGTAACGAGTAAAACGCCAAAAAAAAATTCCATAAAATTTTTCCGAATTGAGAAATTCTTTGATACAATTGTGGCTGAACGTTGATGTCACCTACATCAGGAAACTTGTTCGCTTATATTAAACTATATCCATTGGTGAGAAAATAATTTATTCCTTCACTAAAGCTAACAAAATTCTCACACATACAGTCGAAAGGCTTGCCATTTACCACAGAATAGTGAGCACGTGAGTTCCAAGAAGTCGTCAATGGACTCCACTTGGTTACTAACGTAACAACTTATGCTATTCACGGTAAAGTGAGCACTTTTGAAAGGCCTCTCATTTGGAATAATAGCAAATAAATATTTTGTTTGTAGCTTTAGACGTTAACTTCCTAGTCGGATGGAAAATACACACTGTGTTCATTAATTACATGACAATATTTATTTAAAAGGTGGTTTAAAGGATACAAAAATGGCTGAAAGGAAAGAAGTAACTAGGGCCTCAAAAGTGCTCAGTTTACCGTGAACAGCCAATACTTATTCTCGGAGTCGTCTCTCTTACTGGCTATATGACTTGGCAGGATGGTTAAGGATGAGTGCTTGCCAACAAGAGACCCAATCGAACAGTACATTGTTCTTATGTCAATACCTAGTAAAACTATTAACTAGTTGATATGAATAATAACCCAAAAAACAAGCAACACAATCCATCAGTCTGAAAAATAATTTAGCACTCCTAAAAATATGTGCATGGGAGGAGGGGGAAACAAGTTAATGTTTCTCGTATCTCTGGCGGTCAATTTAATTTATGCGTCGTCTGATTTAAAGCTGGTCTCCACGATAGCCCTCCTAATTAATGCTAGTTTATTGCATTAGCCGGCAGCAATTGTGTATAGCTGGCCACAAGCCGGAACATGACGTGAGATGCCCACGTGTGTTGTTTTTAAGAAAACAACAGGGTTAAGGCATTTCACCCCGTACCCATCATTATTAGTCAAAAGGCATATAAGAGGAGTTGTTAAACAGCGCCAAACATACTTTGTTCCATAAACTTCACCGGCTAAGTCACAGGCACGTCACCATCCGTCATTACTTACGGGGCCTACCCAGGAATACGCAGGAAAGCAATTGAAATATTCTCTCTCGCTCTCTCTCTCTCTCTCTCTCTCTCTCTACCCTGATTGTTGTCCTACTTCTCTCCTGCTCTTCCCAGATCTCTTCTCGCCTCGCCAAGCCACCTGCCCCCTGGGTCTTCTGAGTAACCAGTAATTTATTTCCTGTTCTGTAGTTATGTGCATTATACTTCCTTTTTTCTCTTTGCAGCGCGTGATCATGCGCAATCTATTCAGTTCACGGCACTCTCTGCAATCATCCATACAAAAAAAACCTATCTTGATTGTTTTTTTTTTTTCTCGAATCATACAACTCACACAACTGCAAAAATCCGTGTATGATCCTCAAGTAAATTAAGATTCTTCTCCATAATATAATTTATAAATATATTATTGATTCTCCGTCCTTTAAAACTTTTTTTATTGTGTTACAGCTACATGAGTAATTGGTTTTTTAATGTTGTTTTTACTCTCTGAAATGGTTACGCTAAAAATAATAAGTTCAACATGTACAAAACACAAATTAAATTTTTTAAAAATAAATAAATAAAAGAAAATAATTTAAAAAAAGACAATTTTTTTTGTAAAGAATGTCATGATTTTTTTTTTAACAGAAACCTTCCTCCGCAGTCTTGAATGAATATTTTTCATTGAATGACACGAAATGAATAACTACGGAAATACTTAATGTTGACGACCAAAGCTTCGAACTCAAGAACAGTTCCTTAAACTGTTGTATTAATGCAACTATGCACTTCCCCACATGCGAAAATCCGGATGACCACGCCGGGAATCGAGCCCGGTTCATAGTGGTGGGAGGCCAGTAATATGACTCCTACACCACCGCGGCCCCGACAATATAGGAAATTATAGCGTATCGTGGTGGATGCGCAGACCGTGTATTTCTATTCACTGCGATAGCAGATTAGTACACTGGTCTCTCATTTTGGAGCAATTTTATTGTAAGTGGAGGGTGGGGGCGCTACGCAACTGTAAAGAGAGAACTGCAAATGAGTGAGTGAAAAAAAAAGGGAGGGGTGTGGGGAAGACACATGTGGTGGGTTTGGGTGCTGGAGACACGCGAAGTTACGAGCCGGTCTGTCAGCTGCCGGACAGCCATGACTCACTGGGCTGCCCGCTGCCAGCACGTCTGTCCGGCCGTATATCTCTGCTTGACAGGTCACACACACTTCTGACCCGCTCCACCAACACGCCATACCTGCTCCAAGGTTAACTCAACATTTTGCGAATCCAACTTAGATTAAAAAAAAAAACTATCCATATATACACACATTTTTTAACTTAACTGGTGAAATATTTACAGTAAGCTGGGCAACGAAATATGGAATGTAGTTCTACTTTTCTACAACAGAAATTGTCATTTTTTTTTAGTATTCCCCATTTGATGTGTTTTTAATGTAAATCACGCTAAGCATTAGCGCAATAGTGGCATTTTATGTTATCACAGTGCCACTTGACCGAAGCGCGGAAACTAGCCAAACATAATTAGAATCTCTTCCCATGAGGCAGAAGAATACACGATGCAAGGAATAAAATACTAAACAAGACTTTTAAAAGTGTCCAATTAGTCTTGAATAGACTATAGTTTCCGCCCCGCTAGCTACCAAAAACATCGCAAGAATTGCAGCGTTTTCTTACAAATTTTTATATTTTTATAAAGTAACTTTGAGCTAATGTATTGAACAAAACTCATTGACAAATCATCAGTAATGCAAGTAACACAATTTTTAGACACAGGGCAGACCATTTTCCTGAATGATTTGTGCAGACATGAACCCGTGTCAGTGGCAACTGACAGCAGACACACAACACTTTCTGCAAGAACTTACATTTTTCAAGTGACCTCTCAGTGATTACACACAGTAACGATTGTCAATTACACCTGACTATTATTAATGAAAAACTAATACTGTGTACACATATAAAAATATTCTAAAGCTACTGTGGTCCAGGACATCACACAGTTGAGAAAGAAATCCCCGTATTTGTTTGAACGGGTAACGTGATATGATGCCGCAACATAAGTTGAGAATTATCTTATGGAAGTTAATAATAAGAGGACAGGCGTATAACAGTTACAGGACAAAAACTTAAAACTCTGTATGTTTTGTTACACTTGTGTTCGTTCAACCTTGTCATGTGGTCGTATCTCAAATTTTTTATATTGTACTGGGTTTTACGTGTTATGCTAATGCACAGGACGACTAAATACCCGAAGGCAGAGATATGTACTGCGAGTCACTTGGATACAGACGGTGCACGCATTATGATGGTGTTGATGGTCGTGGAAGCATTATGACCGAGACGCCTTAGCAATCGAGGCCACCATAGACATTTGATAGATAGTCAAAACATATACAGCATCACATCTGCAAAATTGGTATCGAGTTACTAAATACAAATTTAATACACTTTACAGGCGTCTCCAACTTAGGAAGAGCCGCGCCTTAGGTCGTCCTCTAGGGGAAGGCAAGGTTATAGGCGTCCCTCTTGACATATTTTTGCATAAAAGAAGCAAATATGTATATAAGAATTAGAAGCAAATATGTATGTAGGTATCAGAAAGTTAACTAGAAACTGTACACAATATATCAACACAACCCGGCGAACAAAACAGTTTGGATGCCTATTTACTCATGTTGTGGCGTCCTTTACTAAATTTAGGGAGGGGCAATGCATACCCTGTTTCCCCCACCCTATTTGTTGCGCCACTGCTTGGCAGTATAAAATATAAAAATCAATCAATTACTGGTTCTGTTAAATCAATAACTGATGAGTGGTATCTGCGACCAGAAACAAAATCCTTCATATTAGCCGACTCCTTGAAGTGAGCCGTCCTTGTTCCCCGAAATGGCTGTGGAGAGAAGTGGAGGTGGTACGGTGTGTGGGCACAGANTCCAATCTCTGAGCACGTAGGCGGCTCTCCGCGTTTAGGCTGTTTGCTCGCCAAATATTTGCGGCACGGAAAACAAGCGCTCAAGGACGTCCGTCGTTGGCGGCATCAAACGACTCTCGTTCAGATCTCTAGCGGCCAGATAACGCGATAAGATACGCCGCGCACTCTAAACGACGACAACTTTGACGGCCGACAAATACGACGTAGTATCCATCCATGCACTTCAGTTAACTTAAGAATCATTTCTCGTGTTCGGTAAGTGAAAAAAAAAAAAAAAAAAAAAAAGGTCAATTTTATCTGGCAGTACTCCAGACAATTGTACGTCTACATTGATTTTGCAGTTAAATTACTTTGATTAAACTTCAACAGATATTATTACCGCGGTGATAAATGAACAATAATACGATGAAACGCACTGACTTACGGCACGTGCACAGAAGGCTGTTAAATCAAGCTTAAACGTTACCGAGCCCGAGAATTATTCCCAGTTTTTACCCAAGGTCTTGAAACAAAATATATTAATGTACACAGAATATACATACCGCGGCAGTCTCTTTGATGTCCGGGTACCCATTTGCTCACTAAGCGATTTCCTGGAAGCGGCAAATGTCTGAATTAAAAAAGGGGCCACGGTAGTGCAGTGGTTAGACTACTCGCCTCCCACCTAGGCGAACCGGGTTCCATTCCCGGCGGGTCACTCTCGGATTTTCGCACGTGGGAATCGTGCCGGACGGTGCCGCTGGTCGCCGGGTTTTCTCGGGGACCTTCCATCCCCCACCCTCTTCTACTCCGGCGCTGCTCCATACCCAGCTCACTTCACCCTCATCGGCTTTCAAGACCTCGATTTTAAGAGCCCCCCAAATCTCTTCACTCACTACACTCACTCTGATTGGCAACTTCGCTAGTTCTCTGTTGTTTCAATCGACGAACGGCTAGTTCATCTCTAGGTCTCGATCGCTGAATGACGTCTTGTCACATTTCTGGCCAATTAGGTTATTTTCCCGGCTATTGGCAATAAAGTAATGATATATGTGGCTTTTTTAATTTTTGCACACTTGGCTATCCCGTGCCGTGAATTTTATCTGACAGAACAATCACTCCGAAGGTCGCGCTCCTAGAGTCACATGGAAAGTCCGCGATGGACCTGTGAAATCCACCTGAACAAATATATTTATTTATTCAAAATACCACGGAATTTCTTATGTAATTGGTAGAACAAGCTATGGTATGGGTTTCCTAACGTATCTATTCAAGAAAAAAGTAAAATAGTTGGGTAAAAAAAAATTGTTTTTGCATGTTTGCGCGTTTTTGAGTAAGGAACAACAAATATGACTAACTTTTTAGGTATGCAAAACATCAGTACATAAAATCAAACATTGAAACTTCATCATTTTCTGTTTGTTACGGAAATGTATATAAGAAAAATATAAATAAATGTATAATATATATAAATATATAAGCAAAAAGTAAGGAATCAAAATATTGGTGTAACAGGTTTCCGTGATATTTCAACTGGCCCAAAAATTGTCTGTACATTATAAAAGAATTAATAAAATAATTGAAACTAAGAAGAAAAAACACAATAAATTACGAACTTGTCGAAGCAGACTAGCACAGGCACATAATATGCTGAGATTAGGTAACTAAAACGACTAGAAAGTAGGTAGTAACGTTCTGAAAGTACGCTAGCTAATCATCACTCTCATCTTCCATTGGTATATTTGTATTGCAGCCATAAATACATACAAATGCACTATGCTGAAGGCACAAGTATTATTTATAAGTAATATAAGTAAGTAATATACATTTACACGTATACTTAGTGAGTCTTCTTGTCTTCGTTACGAGGTAGGGACGACAACGCTTTCTTTTAGACGAGTTGCTCCAAATCCACTTGAGTCCCTGCTTTATGCATTCCTGCAATGTACAGCAGCCCAACAAAGGCTTTTATTTCTATTGTGTCCGTCAGCTTTGCATCCCTTTCCCGAGAAAAATTGTCACGTACACTGCCAATGTATTGAGTTGTGTAGGTGACGATCATGTCCAATATCTTATCGTTGAAAAAACAGTGCCAGGTGTTCCCGATACTCTCGATGTTTTTTGCCCTCCCAATAACACCTGGAAGTCTCACCAGCCAATTATATGAACTAGTTTTCGTCCGGTTGGTGTAAGGAGATTTCTTCCAAGAAAAAGATTCTACAATCTTTTTACCCTTTTTCCGGTTGCAAATGAAAAAAATTTCCATCTTTCTCTCCACAAGAGTCCGATTCGGTGTCACTCTGCTTCGAGTTCGAGTCTTCTCGATATTGTATTTGTTCTGAGACACCCTCATCATCCAGGTCATACACAGGTTTTCTTGCAATAGTTGAAGAAGTGCATGGCGTGGGTTCATCGCTATCGTTGTCTCCCTTTGGTTCATTTTCATCAAATAAAAGTTCGCGGATTCGTGAAATATCCAGTGGATCGTTCAGGTCGAACAATTTTTTTGATGCCATGTTGTTCCTGTATCAGACAAAAGAGAAAATACACGGTCATGATTGTAGTCAATGTGAAATAAGTCACATGAACGAGGAGAAAATAAGAATAAAAAGTGACGAGGAAGAAATATATGATGAAAGGTCGCAATGGATCTGTGGGATCCAGGCCCTGTATTTCATAAATAAATTATATAACTGCAAATATTATGGTATAAAAATAATACACTACTGTAGGTACACATTATTAAATGAAAAAAATATAAATCAGAGAAATCATCAATACTCACAAATTAGGTCGCGTGGGATCTCACAGATCTAAGGGGCTCCAGGAGACGGCAGGTATACGAGGCAAAGGGACTGACTAAACAGAAACATGAAACCCAAAAAGATAGGAGGATACTGTGAGGGGGAGGTCCCTGGAAAAAAGCGACCGCTGTGGGCAAAACCAAAACCTCTTGGTGGATCTCTCAGATCCGGCGCGACCTTCGGAGTGATAAAGGAGGTCACGTATAACCATAACACAGAGAAGAAGAAAAAGTCAATTAAGATGACTGAACAGAAACAGTACTGCCTGTAGCCAGCAAACAGTTCGTGGCAACATATAATTTAGGCAAAGAAATATCACAGCGCAACCGTCGGAAAGATATTCGGATGGTTGAATAAAACCCGTACAATATTAATTGGGGTAATCAGCCGATTGCAGGGCGTTTTTTTAGAATGTCTATCGCGCATAAGCGATAACAAATAAACTTATTATTCACATAAGCCACTTTTTTTGGCCAACTTTGCTTATGGGTTATCACCGAGCCATGCGTTTGTGGGTATGTCATGAAAATATCTGTCGTTTATCACGCAAGACAGATCCTGATTAGCAGAAAGGTACTATGTACACAATTTCATTACTGTCGTAATATATGTGTTACGGATGGCTATTAAAATTTACTAATTAAGTTTTCTTTGGCGAGGCATCTGCTAATTTATAAGCTAAAAGTTTCTAAACAGCAGTTTGGAAATCATGCAATCTGACAGCGGGAAATTGGAATTCCCCATATCGGTGATTATCAAGAAGGGGTCGTATTGAGAACACGTTTTATTGCACAATGTGCAACTTGCTCACATACAAACTCCTTGAATTTCTCCAATAAAAAAAAACAGTTTACGGTACAACTTGAAACGCACAGCTCGTAAAACATGAACCCGCAACACGTCCCCATTTTTTCCTCGAGCGGAGCTTTCAGAACGAATGTGCCAACTAAGCACACTGAGCCTTCAGCAAATATCCCTCGCCCACTTCATGCAGAGCGGTTTTATAGCTCGAGGGAGGCCAGGTATTACGGTTTATTTATTGCACATTGCACCATCAGTTATAAATGGCTGCCGTCTAGGTAAAGCTGCGCGCGCTGGGTAATATCAGATTAGCCAACACGCAAGCAAACCTTCCACAAGTTCTCGTGTCGTTTTTGGCATTTGAGGCACGAGGTGCGGAAGCTAACAAACAATTACTTAATCATCGCCTTAAATTTGCATAGTTTTTTTGGGCTTGAATTACTGTGGAGTATGGCTCTTTGTCTTCAAACAACATAATTAATGTGTGCTGAAATAAACTATGGTATTTCCTTTTACAAAAATACATGGAATTCCCCGATAGATCCACTTATATAATGTTATTTCTGTACGTATATCAGTTCTATCAGTTTAAGTAGCAACAAAACGACTACAGTCTAGTTANTTTTTTGGGCTTGAATTACTGTGGAGTATGGCTCTTTGTCTTCAAACAACATAATTAATGTGTGCTGAAATAAACTGTGGTATTTTATTTTACAAAAATACACGAAATTCCCCGATGAATCCACTTACGTAATGTTATTTCTGTACGTATATCAGTTCTATCAGTTTAAGTAGCAACAAAACGACTACAGTCTAGTTAAGAGGTTTCTTCAAAGTTTTTGAAACAAACTTTTATAAAATCACCCCATGTATGGCGCGTTTGGTTGTTTCCTAATAATGTCATGTATCACAAGCGTTTTATACTTGTCTTAACGTAAAAGTACGATATTTTTGGTTAAAATTAACTTTTACTTATATTCTATGTATAAATTATAATATTGCATTTATAATCAATTTAAATAATATAGGGAGAAAATAAGCTTGTTGGCAATGGCTAGTAATAAATAGTTCTTTTGAAGAATATTATTACACTGAGTGCGCACGAATTCGGTAGGTTGTCCCTTTGGTGTAATTTTCTAGACTTACTTAAGCTTTGCTTTCATTAGACGGAAGAATGTCCTGAAAGTAGAACTTAAGCAAGGCTTCAGAAAAGTAGGAAGTATCCGCGAATGGACTATACCTCCAAAACGTTATATTATAACAATGAGATTTCGGGTTAGAATCAGGAGTAGGCCGTTTAGTTGTGTAACTTTAATTTAGCACGTGGCTTAGGTGCCCTACGTCTTGCTATAAGGCTTAAAGCGGGTAATTAAAAAAAAATACCAACTTATAAAAATAAAACCACAGATGTCGCAAAAATAATTTTCTATGTCACTGGTAAATGCGAATTATCAAATCAACGTAGCGGATAGGCACGCGGCTATATTGGTTACCGGTAACAACGCCCTAGCAACAGCACCGATGCTGACTTATATTGCGTTACGACGTATTTCCTCAGCCGGCTCCATTTCACTCCATCAGAGGTCGTGTGGCGAGATAAGTCTAACCGCGGTGATCGTTCCACAGTCCACACTCATCGACTGGTCACTCCAAGAGTGAACAGCCTGTGAAATCCAAACACCATTTCCGGCTTAATCATGAAGGGGGAATTAAGCCTGTTCGTATGATAAAGCATGATACATATTCTCGACTGATCAAGATTATATAATTGGAAACAAACCGATGAACACGCTATTTACGTCTTCTCGCAACCGCCAGAAAAAAAATTTATATAATAACTGCGCAAATGTGTAACAATAAGAAGCCATGCAGAAAATAATGCTTACTATAGGCTGCCAGTTTTTGTTTTCGTGAAATAATTAACTTGTAAGGAGAAAACTGATTCAGAAGTTTTGATAGGCGTTTAAAAATTATGGTCTGGAGCGCAGGTAAGGGTGAAATGATGTGAAGATGAAACAACGCTGGAATACAAGGGCGGGGGGAGCCGGAGAACCCCGAGAAAAACCCGCCGGACAACGGTAACGTTCGCCACGTTTCCCACACGCAAAAATCAGGGTGACCTCGCCGGGGATGGGACCCGGTTCGCGTTGTGGGAGGCGAGTGCGACCGCGACCCCATGTAAGGAGCACGGTCCTTGTTTTCCTTTTCCTTCATACAAGAGAATGCCCGGAACGTCGTCAACTGGTTGCAGGTACGTCCGCCTAGGGTACTGCTAGGTGTCCACAGAGAGCGCTCAGTCAAGGAAAGTGCCTCAAACCCCTCTTCGCACGCCTTTCGGCCGTGCCTTGTTGCGTAAGTCGCTCCTGACTGGCTGCCAGCAACGAGTGCAGCCTCTGCTCTGGACCACAGTCCGGGCGGGATCCAAGTCAAGGAGCATCAACTACAAACTGTTAATGTGGCCGCCTGGTTGAAGGAATTTTGCACGCGAGGCATAAAAGCGTGGGAGTGCTAGGGGCGACCGATACATGAGATCAACTATCTCATCGCTTCTACGCGCAAAGCACTGGACTGACATACAGTCTCTTGCCGTCGATAACGCGCTTCTATGAGACTTTCAGCGGACACCCTACCATTTTATGACGTAATAATAAAAATAAAGGTTTTTTTGCATGTCCCTATTCCTTTTTAAAAGTTTTGTACTGGAACGTTCATACCTAAAAGTGACCGTGAAAACACCCGTTTGGGCCATTCTCATTATCACAAAAACATGCTTTAAAGAGAAATGGAGGAGTTGAAAAATGTATACAGACGCGTAACGTTTCTTCAATGCTATTCGTAAGCAGACCTCACACAGGCACGTTGGACGGTTTTTTAATAAAACGTTTTCTGCTGGAGCTCTGCACGCCGTTCGGCGGCCTACCCAGGCGACAACCTTGAAGTTCGTAGATCCACGGAAATTTTTACGGGAATGTACAGTTCATATCAGGAAAAGCGAACCGTAATGACGAAAACCGGCGCTGAGCTCCATTTTATACAACGTACGGAACTCCGTATTTTTTTCAGCAGCCCCGGGTTTCGGGAAAGAACAAATGCGGAGTCTACAAGAAGCTTTCTTCGCCACTGTAACTAGAAAATTATAATTTCTTCGGAAGTCAGGATGCCCGCACCACTTATACGTATTCCTCCTAACATTAAAAAGTAGCACCACGCACTTGTAGCAGTTAGCGACAATTTAAACACTCAAACATTACTAGAAACTGAAAGGAGTTACACATGTCACGCACTAATAAATAACATTATGTATACCCTCTACGGTCACAAGAAGTTCTTAAATAAGTGGTGAGCATCACAGACTTGCAAAATTTTTTTTTCGTGTTCAAATCTTTCTCTAGGATAAAATATAATAACTCTTTAAAGTTTAATTCCCATGCACAGTAAAACACACGAATAACGATATTTATTTTGATCTCTTTTTTTTTAAACCGGGAGTACAGAAAATCTGACTAGTAAATTTATGGACAAGTTCTTGAATTCACGGAACGTTCTGCGAAATTTACGGAAAGTCCGTTATTGAAAAATCAACGCCCCCTTAATTTTACGGAGAGTTTTGGAGCATTTTTATAAGCACTTTCCCATAAAACGACTGGGAATTTTTTTTTAATAGTGTTCATGTAAAAGTTTGTAACTCAACATTAAGTATAAGGAAGATCCTTATCTTATTTATCAGTTTGTCGAAGGAGATTCTACGGAAATGCCAATGTTAAAATACAGATTAAACATACAAATTTTCACTTTATGATGGCAGACAATGCGAATAACATAGGAATAATGTGTTTTACAGGATGTAAAAAAAGTCAATACTCAAACTTAAACGGGTAATAGTTGACCTGCGCAATAATGATTGCGTCATTTATTCCCAGTTATTTCATTCCACAAATGCATTTAAGAAAATATAAATCAAAATACACGTTGAAGGTACAAACTAACAAATGTTAAATTCGCACAGCCAAGGAAGACTATGCCACCACTGCCAAAAATGAAAATATGTAAACCAAGCACATATTTCTACAATATCTTAAGATAAGAAACTACGTGACTGTTTATTCCGTATTTACACGATACGCAGGTAGTAAAAATCCTGTTTGAGTACGCAACCATTTTTTATGCCGAATTTGTGATACCGTAGAACCTGGACTTCGGTGAAGAAGTTACGGGCCTCTTGTAGGAACCAACAAGTAGGCAAGATAAACCATGTCCGCCGCGCTCGACCTTCATGTGTGCGGCGCACGAGCCCCTACAGCCGCCAAGCGCAGCAGCGACGGAAACATACACAGTACGATTCCGTGCGAAACCCCACGTGAATAAAAATAGCATGCTATTTCTCTGCCGAAATTCCAATTTTTTTTTCTGAACACCGCTGAGCATAAAAAGTATTGTAGAAAGCGCAAAGTCTTTACAACAGTTTCCGGCATTTTTTTAATGTAAGTTTCCAGCCAGACACAAGACAGCTCTGTCATCAGCTCCGAATGTTCTTGGCGCCGTTGTATGCGTAGACAAGAAACTATCGCCAGATATATTTTTCTAAGAGAACAAAACACATACCCCACTGGGGTTCACCGAAGGAAGGGAAATATTGAACTCGTTCATTCTCCGTGTACACGATCGGGGTCACGCGGCACACGGAGGGATACTTATGGTCGATACTGTAAACAGCAAGGAATCAGTACCCGATGTTTCGAGCGCCTTCATCTGATTTCTGAAAGTTTCTGTGCCTCTCGTTTATGAATGGCTAATGCTTGTAACAGCGAGCTCGCAGCACTTTGTTCGCTGGTTGCGAGAAGCGCACGCGAAACAAATACAGCCTGCGCCAAAATATTTCGTGGCTACAACACGTGAGCTCGAAAATGAACTCTGGGACCGAACGGGTTAACTCTAATACAAAGAGCGCAACGGTATTTTGCGATGATTTCTTGTCTGCCTGCACAACGGCGTCGCTAGCATACAGAAACGATATACAGCGATACTGTGTGTTAGGCCACGAAACTGGAGTATAAAGACGAGGATAATCTGCAATGGTTTCGCTCCGGCAATAGTAGATTTCATATTTAAGGTGGTCGCCCACATGACGCGTGAACTACGAGGGTATGTGCATCTAAAGGGCATATGCATTTGTGGGCGGCCATCATTATTGCACATGCGTGTTTTCGCCCATCGTTTTTCAGCACAGTATTCCAACCTAACGGGACCTGCTGAACTAGCCTATAATACTAGTTAATTAGGTTTTATTGCAGTTCAAACTAACCTAAGATAGTTGATGACGTTTTACACGATCATGCGTATCGGTAACCACGACTGTCCACATACGCTTATCTTTAACTGGGTTTTAACGTTATAAGCCGTCCCCTGCTAGGTCCCGTTGATAAGCCCTTTCCAATAAAATACTAAGACAGAACGACACATTGAAGACATCTGCGCATGCTACAGTAAGTATAATTTTGGAGCCTTCCAACATCAATAAAAAGTATTTTTTAGGCTGCTGTATCTTAAAACGTACTTTCAGGATACGAGCGAATCTCAACGATAAGAGCCTGTATTGAAATTTACAGGAGACTTCTGAGTCTGAGACGCGAAAATAGCTGCAGGTACGCGACCAGAAAACCTTACTCTAAAACAGTTATTTACGACACCAAACAACCATTGCGCGAACCCACGACGTTTATAATGTCATTAAAATTGTGGGGTAATCGCACGAAATCCGACGATATGTTGAACCCTTCACTTCTACATGTGAATCTCGCGTGGCAGCCATAAGTGGGAAAGGTTACACACAAGCAAAAAGTTAACCTTACCGGTGGTCCTCACAAACTCGCGAACATGCCTCCGCAAGAAGCGAGCCTTTTGTCGACTTTCGAGGGATAAATTATTCAATGCCGTCAACAAATCAGGGGAAAAAGAGTGCTTGTTTAGTTTGCAAGGTTGCACGGACGCTAAAGTAACCTGTACTTGCTCTAAAAGCGACACAAACATCAATGGTTACCCGAAATTCGAGCGTGGGATCTCTTGGTCTAGATAAATGCTTTAGCGACCTCTGGAACAAAGGTGATCTGCAACCCAGTGAAAACTATCACTCTGCAATTGCTGAAAGTCTGCTAATAAATGATTCATGACTGAAAATTTACTATAAAAACGGAATTTCTAACTTTCTCACAGTGAATATACTGCTCCCGATACCAGATCCCACTGATTAGGCAGTTTTATTTCCAAAATTTACAGTATGAAGTATTTCACTGGCAGAAATCACACGCAAAAACTGAGCTTACAAAACACATTTTAAGTCACTGTAAAGAACTGAACTGACGTTTCCTCACTATCTGTGCTGATATTGGACGCCATAAATATGAAGGGTTAAACGCTAGCGAAGTATTACTTTAGAAGAATGACTCTGAACAATAAACAAATGCGAAAGAAACGCGTCCTCTTCTTAATTAACTTTTTTAAGTATTCTGCTAACGGCAGTAATTAATGAGAACGTGTCTGCTGCACGAAAGCATGTCATATATATTTAAGACTTTCCACTGGCGTGTGCTCGTTTTAAATCAAAATGATTGGTACAGCGGTACAACATCTTCTACCTGTGTCGATGTTTCAAGTTTATAGCTGGAGAAAGCCTTGGTATCCTACGCACGTACTAATTTACGTAACATTCCCACGCAGGGGAAAAATTCGTATCCCTGAACTTTCCAGTTCGCCAAGCTCTGAATGCTGTAAATAAAATTACGACGCACCTGCTTATGCTGTCATAGCCTGATTATAAATTCTGATGTCTGAAACTGCTTTACGTTATCATCGCCCGGTTGTTTTCCACTGATTAATTATTACGATACTTGAGTTATAACACACCAAAGGATACACAATTTATTATAATTCATAGTCAGAAAGCTGACAATTTCTGTACACCTGAAATAGATGTACATCCCAACTAAGGCAAACCTTGTTGCGATTGGTTATTAGCTATCTATGCAAGATTGCAATAAAAACGGAAAACTGAAATACTTGTGTGCAATCATGACAGAATTGAAATAGAGAAGAAATTTGCAAGTACGTACCGACAATTCTGTAATCAACAAATATTTGTCTTTGAAGTATGTAATACCGTGAATTAAATTAGGAATATTTGAAAAAATCTAATAACTAGAACTAAAACAATTGTTTTACATAAAAATTAACTTCATGTTTGATTGCATATTTGAGTCAAATGAATTAAAAACAGGCGCACGCTCTTATTAAGTTAATTCGTGAGTTAAGTTTCGCCTTGGTATGAAACAAATGTGCCAAAACAAATTAAACGGCGTAGCCACTACTAGTTTTCATAGGAAAAGAATAGTCACTTCAGAGGACTCGCCATCAAAATGAAGTATGTAACCAAGCACGTGTTTCTACAATGTCTAAAGAGAAAAGCGTCACGATTGTTTAGTGTATATTTCCGTGATGCGCAGGTATAGTAAATATATTCTGTTTAAATACGCGAAAAAAAATTTTTAATGCCAAAGATGTAAGACCGTACAACCACAGAGAAGAAATATAAACAAACACACAGAGACGAAATGGAGAAGCGGTTCCTCTGATGTCGACGTATCCCGTTCTCTGATTGGTTGCACAAGGCTCTAGGAGCAGACCTTGTTCTGATTGGCTACGGCATGCTGCGAAAAGTCCCCTATCAGCTAGGTTGTCGGTTGGCAAGTCCGTTACTAGTCGCTAATTGGCGAACGGCGTTCCGACATGCTGATGGCCAGTAACGCCATTTTCCTTGAATGTGCGGCTGGAGTTCGTGGAATAAGAGGTTTTTTCAGCTCTGTATTCTTAAGGCGGCCGCCTGCCCATGGGCTGCCAAATTGTTTACAAACTTCGGCAGAAAAACTTTTATTCCAAAACTGCCCAACGTGCGTGAATAACATCTCCTTAGGAATAGCGTTTAAAAAACTTCATACGTGTGTATATCTGTTTTCAGGTATTCAATTTATCTGTAACGCCTACTTTCTCGCAAGTGGAAATGGCTAAAACTGTTTTTTTCGCCGTCATTTATAGGTATGAGCACGCCAGTGAATAATTTGTAAAATGGCGTGGACACATCCAGGACACCTTTGTCTTTGGTATAACGTCGAAAAAACATATGGCCGCCAATGAAAGTTTCGTAGAGGCGCACCATCGACGGGAAGAACGTGATTTGCGCATACAGACTACGATGAGGCATGATGCGCGTGCCTGGGTCGCCCTTAGCGCTTCCGTGCTTCTAAGCCTCGCACACACAAAATACCTCCGGCCAGATGGCCACCTCAAGGCTCGGCTTCAGTCCTTTTGCAGAAATTCTTCGTTTTTGCGCTTCATAATTTCGGATTCATAGTAATAACTGGCAATGTACGGTTATAGAAAATTTACATTTTAGGCGTTGTTTAATAGTTTTGTGCGTAATTTTAATTGTTTTTTACCAGCTTGTTGTAAAAAGCTATGAACATATTTTTATTTTATCAATAAGTTCCTGCCTTTTTGCAAGCAGGAATCACTTGTTGAAAGATGGTTGGGATTTGGTAATTAAGTATTTTAGTAAGATTCGTTACGTACTAAAAACCAAATGCGTCATTATTTTATTCTACTAATTCTGGTCACGTGACATTTAGTAAACTAAAGGTGTCATTTCGGACAAGGCCTCAGACACGGAAACGAAGAATTTCTGCCGAACCATAAGCTTGGTTCACAATTGAAAGCATAACAGTAAGTACAGAATATGGGTCGTGTGCACAAGAAATTACCGCCATGTCTTCGCACCTATTGATTCACAACTGCGCATAACAGGTTGTGTGCAGGTGCATGGAGCAACAGCCAATCGGAGCAGAGTATACAATTTTCAAAGAAGTTGTTCATTAAAAATGGAAGAATAGTTATGCTGCAGAAACGAAGAATTATTGCAAGATATTAATTTAGAGAAAATAACAGGTTTTACAATTTACTCGAAGAAATGTTTTCAGGTTAGGCACATATTTTCCATTGCAAAACAAACATTTAAAAGAAAAAGGAAAAATGCTAAATATTTATAATCACTGTAAATTTTCAACACAATATCCCAATCTGTTTCTAAAATATATTGTTTACCAACATTACCAACTGACGTCAAACTTTGCTTCGCAATTTCACTGGCTAAACATAATACACCAGTATTCAATATGTGAATCAATTTAGCACAAGAATTCTGGTCGCGTGTGTGTTCTACTGTTATGTCCTCTGCTCTATGCGTATGTATTTTGATTGTGAAGGTACCCTTTGGCAGAACCTCCACTTCGTGATCGAGCTGCTGGGGTCTGGGCAGTGCCATCAGTGTCTGCGGTGACGGGGAGGCGGCTCCGCGGCGCCCTGTGTGGTCTGGCTGCGGTGCCCGCGGGGCAGCTTCTCCCGGAGACATGCACGCGCGAGTAGGACAGAAACTCGACCGGCCGGAGTCACGTCACCGGCCGGAATAGCTACCACTCTGCGTTACGGTCTCACGACAAGTACACCTTCGCAAATGGTTCACTTCTAAAACGTTCTACAATTCTGTACGATGAAATATGATCGAAAATTGAAAACATGTTTCATGTGGTATGTATAAAAATTTGAATTTTTATTTTATTTTATTAAAGGACAGAAAAAAGTCATGATTTATTTTCACAACCACTGTTATCACTGTAACACAAACCTGAACTAGCAAAGAAATTAATTACATGCAAATAATAGTTATTGTGAAAATTATAGACAATCATACTTCGACGATCCATAACAGTACGATATTATACAGGATCCATTAGCGAAGTACAAGTGAAGCAGATTTTTATACCAGAAAAAAAGGTGGCAGATGAATAATTGGAAAATTTAATGAGACTTCCTTCTCAGACCTTCTCAGAACAGATCCGAAATGTAACAATACGTTACCTGATAGCTAAGTTGAGAGATACATTTTTACTGGAATGAGCATTGTTTTACTACCGGCAAAACACCATCTTGACTAAACAACTGAACCTAACCACTATAGGAGACCGATTTTACATCAGTGTTTGGACCATTTATGCACTGTCTTATCACACAAGCGTATATTATTTCAAGCATTTCTTTCGGTATGACATACGATAAAATTGAACATATGCTAACTTATTAACAGTGTCAAACTAAATATATTACTACCTACTTTTTTTTGCAAAAAGTACTTTTTAAAACTTTATCGTTCGTTACTTTAAAACCAGAAGGAACATATAGGTTCAGTAAAACAGGAGGGAATTTGGGGATTTGCGTGATGAGAGAACGTTTGTGTGTTTCACATTTCGGGGAAAAAATAATTTAATTCAGAAATATGCCATCAGATGCCATGCTTATTTCAGGTGCAACAATATTTATTTTTCCCGGGAGTTTTCCTTACCGAATAAATTACTGAATGAAACGTGTAATACGAGTATAATTACTTTGCACAAAGTCTGCAAATTCAAAAATTTTAATATAAATTTAAAATAAAGTATATTATCTTCAGACAGTTATGGATGGCTTCTTACAATTATCCATTGTTACAATTTCTTAAAGTCACTGGGCTAAGCAAGGTACTTCAAGATATGAAAATATTAATTAAATTAAATAGTTAAAATAATTTTATAATTAATTAGCAAACACTGCAAAGGAAATACTCTCGCTGCATGAGACTTCACCCTATTTATGTACTTCAGCCAGATGCCTACCCCAAAAAATGCCGATCCTCCGGCTGCGGCAGTATTTATAGACGACGTCAGCCCTGGTCCAGAACCATCTTCACATGCCGAATTGCGCCGAAGAAAATGATTACCAGAAAATTGTCTTCCAAGTCTTCGACTCCTCCGGCAGAGGGAAGGAGGGGCTGTGACGCCAGCCAGTTCGGCTGTCAGTCATTTCCCTGGCCGCCAGGCGACGTAGCGGTGAGCGAATCTGCCTGGGGGAGGGGTGGGTCGAGGTGGGTCAGTCCCGAGCGCTGGGACCGCGCATGCGCATAACCAGGTAACACGGCGCCCGCGCCCAGTGTGGGAGTCCGCGCGTAGCACTATTTTTCGAAACAAATGACGAAATTGAAGTTTAATTCTTGAAATAGTGGCCCTGTCAAAGCACTTCATATAACTTACTGTATATGTATGTATTGCCCACATTCCATTGGCTGGAATAAACGAATGATTGCCTTTTAGGGACGATTCTGAGATTTTAACAGTAACAGCTGAACATTGATCGCCATATAAAAATCAACACTGCTTTACGTCGTATTACTACCAGATATATTAAAAACAATTATAATTCATAAACTTAGTGTGATAAAAATTTACACACCGACAACGACTGTTGCCTCCCCCTCCCCCGCCCCCTTCCTTCTCGTTATCCATTTAAGGGACACGATCGAGCTGTTAGGTATGACCAATATTAGCCATCTTGGATTTAGGAAATCTCCATCACAACCGGCATCACAGATTTTGTATTTTATTTTAAGCACAGACAGAGCATATGGCATTGCTTTGCCAATTTTCTAAAATCAGTATTGCTTGTTTCGTATTTGAAAATCGCACCGGACGATGCCGCTGTTCGGCGCGTTTTCCTCGGGGATCTCCCGTTTCTTCCGCCCTTATTTTCCGGCGCTGCTCCATACTCGCCTCGCTTCACCCTCATCGGCTCTCAAATTCGATGTTATTAGTCGCCCAAATCTCTCCACTGTATCGCTTGACTGCTGTTGCTATCATTTCTGTAACCGTGGGCAAGAAACAACTAGGCACTTATTTCTTGTCGGCAGTCACTAGTTAAAAATTAATAAAGGCAGTGAAGCTGCAACAATTTGATAAAACTTTAAGCTTTTATTTCTGCCGCGTCACGTCGCACGAAAAATCGGATAAATCCGAGATGGCAGGGACTGATCACCTTTATAGCTTGGAGGTCGAGTGAAAATGTTTGCACTGAATTAGTTCAAAAACTGGAAGAAGAAAATGTTATTTTTGTTTCACTTTGAAATGTTTTGGCTTCCAAGATCCACATTTTTTATACGATAAACTTTTACGTCTGCTCTAACATTTAACATTTAGGCTTGTGACTTAGTTTGAGTAAAGAAATAAGGTAAAGGATGTTCACGGTAAAGAAAGCTCTTTCGAAATGAACCTATGAAAATAAAACACTGCCCACAAATACATATATACTATTATACTGCACACTGACATGAAGGATTGCAGTTAAGTTGGAAGTGATTTAATAAAAATAGTATTGAGTGTAATATTTAAAGTTATGGCTACTGCTGTCAGAGTTTCTTGAATTATTCATGCGAGACTATAAATTTGCATATTATCAACACGTCTACATTCTTCACGGTTTCACATGGATGACGCATGGATAAAGCGAGACGATCCAAGGCAATCTTAGTTTTACATGTGGCGAAAGGTTGCAAAATGGCGAATAAAGCAGTTCCAAAGCAGGTCTTTTAGGAGTGATCAGTTAACGGTGAAGAGCCCGTATAGTTCATTCACGGTTACTTCCAACTTTTCTGAAGCACTGCTAATGTTCTACTTTCAGGATATTCCTCCGCCTCACGCAAACAAAGCTTAACCGAATGTGGAAAATCACACCAAAGGGACAACGCGGCGCACTCACTTAAATAATATTCCGCATGAGAACTATTTCTTACTAGGCATTACCAACACACATATTATCTCACTATTTTTATTAGTATTGTTTATAAGTGGAACGTTATAAATTATAAATCAATTATAAGTGAAACTTCAATGTAACCAAAAATAAGATAACTTTATGTTAACAGAAGTATTAAACACTTGTCATAGGTCTATACGACATATTTAGGGAATAACCAAACACGTCGTACATGGGGAGATTGTTCAAAGGTTTGATTAAAAAAGTGTGAAGAAACAGCGAATAGTCTGTAGTAGTGGGACTGAAGGGTATGGAGGCGTGTG
>NQII01002039.1:362255-380739 GCA_002778355.1 Clitarchus hookeri
ACTCGACCGGTCCGGGTACACTTCCACTACTCCTCTCGCCATCCACCAGTCCAAGTGCCTCCCACGGCGACACCGACCAGCGTGTCCGCTAAGTACCGCCGGATAAGGCATATCGCTTGATTTGCGCCGCAGAGCACGAGTGTTGTAACTGGCGGAACCGTTCAATTACTACAGTCCATGCACGGTTTCCTAACACTATTTGAATCAAACCTTTGCAAAATCCCATGTATGACGTACTTCGTTGTTTCCTAAGTACGTCATGTATCACAAGCTTTTATAATTGTGTTAACATAAAAATACCTTACTATTTATTAAATTGAACCTTTACTTGTATTTTAACTATAGAATAATAATATATAATTCATAACATGAATAAATTAGCGAGAAAATAGGTGTGTTGGTAATGCCTAGTAAGAAATAGTTCTTTTGTAGAATATTATTAGGGGTAATTTGGTGTAATTTTCTAGACTTGGTTGAGGTTACTTCTACTCAGGTTGGGAAGATCAATGTGAAAAGTTGGGCAACCAAAAACTTTCGCCAATAGGTAAGCGCTAGTGTCGCATGCGTACCAGATTTCCTTTATTTTATACGTTAAAAGCAGGATGATTATAATAATCATAAATCAAATATAAAATAACTTTGCAACAAAGTAACATTTTTCTCTTTTATTATTCACGAAGCTTAAAATTGTACACTGAAGAGCCAAAAAAACTGGTACACCTGCCTAATATCGTGTAGGGCCCCCCGAACACGCAGAAGTGCCGCAAGACGACGTGGCATGGATTCGACTAATGTCTGAAGGTATGCAGGAGGCAATTCACACCATGAATCCTGCAGATCAGTCCAGAAATCCAATCTGCGCCAATTTGAGAAAGGGTTGCACGTCTGTCACGTTTAATGATTCTCGTCAGTCGTCGTTTGTCCCGTTCGTTCATGACATTTTTCCGGCCGGAGCGATGTCGAAGATGTGATGTTTTACCGGATTCCCGATATTCACGGTACACTCGTGAAATGGTCGTACGCGAAAATCCAAATGTTATCGCTACCTCGGAGATGCTATGCCCCATCTCTCGTGCGCCGACTATAACACCACGTTCAAACTCACTTAAATCTTGATAACCTGCTATTGTAGCAGCAGTAACAGATCTAGCTGCCGACCGCATCGCGTTACTGTGATTGGTTCCACACCTTTGTTATTTGCATACCCACGCCTATACCTGTTTTTTTTTGGCTCTTCAGTGTAATTAAAAGTTACCTTTAGGAACACTGCAGACCTAGCGGCGGAAATTTTCCCTATGCCAAACTCTCCCATAAGAAATCTCGTTTTGTTCCTAACCTGAGTATAATAAATCTTACCTTGGTTAAGCTTTGTTTGTATGAGGCGGAGGAATATCCTGGAAGTAGAACTTTAGTAGGGCTTCAGAAAAGTTGGAAGTAACCGGGAATAGACTATACTGTTCGTGACTGATAAGAACATCTCTGGACGGATTTTCTTTAGCTTGACAGCATCAAGCTTTACACACAGAAGCTATGTTGGCACATGACATCATGTACCTCTGGCTAAGCGTTAACAACAGTATACCTTCCCAGATTTTCTTGAAACTAGCCTGTCCCACCACAATCCCACATCTCCCACGTCCAGGGTTGTTCCATCATTCACGTGGACTAGGCGATTTTAGGTATTCAAAAATCAAGTTTACAAAAAAAGGTTTTCACGATAAGTAAAAACAATGTAAAGGCTGTTCACGGCCAAGTGGGCACTTTTGGAAGCCCTAAGTTTCTACCTTCAGCCTGTTGGATGCGTATCTTCGGCGTACCTATCAAAATAAATATGCCATGCACTCTAAATTCGAATCAGTGGAAAACCACCGATTCGCAGTGAAATTCAACTACTCTAATCAGTGAAAATGGCTCCGCTTAGAATCAGTGGAAAACCATTGATGGTTTCATTGAAAAAATTTTACTGATTGAATTAGTAACGTGAAACAATTTCACTCATTGAATAAGTGACGGCCAACTGCAGCAGCGAATTAAATATTGTTTTATTGCATTTAGCCAAATAATTACGAGAAATAAACCTATTTACGACAGTTTACTATTTATATTGCGCAATTTACTGTAATTTGAAAAAGTTAAAAATTTCCCCCAGGTGGCCGGGATTAAACTCACACACCCACTCCACTTCGTTTGTAGACCATTGTCTTACCATCTGAGCTACCAAGTCAAGTTAATAGGAAAGAGGAACATATATATGTCTTATATTTCCTCATCGAAAGCGTGTAGTTTTAACTTGCATGCCCTTACTTATCGTTCTTCGTTTGATTGGTACCGTTAGAATTGTTCAAACGAATAGTACATATGAGTGCATTCTCTTCACCGCGTTATAATATGCAGTTTAAAGCTTCAAGCAGAGCGCTGTGACGATTACATGACATCAACGAAATGAAAGACGTAAAAACGGAATGAAAGACTGAATGTTCTTGTTATCTCATAAAACGGTGTTTTGAAATACGAAACACATTTTAGAAAGTAATTTGTATTGTTTTTAGTACTTTATACGTTATTATTTCACTTGGTACACGTTGTTTAACGACCATTTTTACATGATGTTTAACTGATCTATCAGTCAAAAAACAAATCACTAAAAAACAGTGAAAAAAATGACTGATGAATCAGTAGTGAATCAATAGTGACGGAAAACTGGCATTTTTTTTTTTTTTACTGATTCATCAGTTAAATTCATTGAAGTGACTGTTGAATTAGTCAGATAGGTACTGTTAACTGATTGAAACAGTGAAATACTCAGTGATTCAGATTTAGAGTGTGTGACTTTCAACTGGTGTTTACATCAGAGGGCTCATATATCAACTGCATACTCGTTAAATAAACCACGAAAAGTAATAAATATTGTAATCAGTACTATGAACACGTACACATTTATTTAAGGAAATATTCGTTTGTGAATACTGATTTGTGCTTAAGATACTTTTTCTGTTTGGATATAAATTAATGCCTTTAACTGTGGTCAATACTTCGGGGTCATAAGAAAATGTGTTTGGTTTAGGTTGTAAACAGAACAGTAGAAGCGTTAACCATTATTCTGCTTCCCGTAAGTAATAAAAACAATACCAAGACGTTTCGAACGTTCACTTTTTAAATGTGTGAACAGCTGAAACGCTCGCCCGTTATACGTACGTGCCATTCTCATAAGAAAGGCACGCTTTTAGATAGTACACTATATTTACTCCTAGATTTACTCCGTCATGCAGAAGACTTCGTGTCTTGAACAATCGTTAAATGACCTAAGAATTAGGGTTTAACGACATTTATGAGTAGAATTGTAATTTCATAAATACTTCACAAATCAATATTTTAATTCAAAACCACGCACAAGCACATGGCGGGCGTTGTTAGTACATTACGAGTAACGAAAACAATTGTCAGGGAACTCAATGGCTGAAAAGAATTTATCCAAATTTTTACAGCACTTCCACAGTAGTATTTGTAACTCTATGCAAGTTTCGTGAAAATTCGTCCTTCCACGCAGTTTTTAAAGCACATAACACTAACGTTCACTAAGGCCCACTACTTTGCTAACAAAAAAAAAAAACCACTTTCCGCTCACAAAATTCAAATGCCCGCACTGGTAGGAATGTAAGTTCACCAGAATACGAAAAACACAATACCTAGCTGATAACAATGTATTTCATGAAACGCCATCCACATATTTAATGCAAAATCTGATTTTGCACCAAAATACTTACCCTGAAGGATAATCGTGGAAGATATTATTTATTGTTTAATATATCGGCTGATACAACTGTTCGGACAGACGTTATAATACTGTTTTAACATATTTTTAATACTCAAAGAGTGTTTCACGTGTAGTACAAAACATTTTCATGGCGTTGTTTCAAAACGAGTGACATACGTTCCGAGGTATTAACTGGTAAACTGGGAATGGGATAAATACTAACAAAACTTATTTATTTCCGATTTCAGAATTGCAACACACATCGCAAATAATACAAAACACACTAAGTTTCTTCAAGTTTATTCGGGGTTCAAAATTTATACAGAGTTAAATTACATGACGTAGCACATTTTACAGGTCGGCATTTTAAGTGAAATTTAAAGAATTTCTGGAACAAAAAACAACGTGGACATACAGCAGAAAGCGTGAGTGAAGTGATCTGGGCGACTCTTAAAAGCGAGGTTTTGAGAGTCGATGAGGGTGACTGAGGTGAGTATGGAGCAACGCCGGAATGAAAGGGCGGGGGGAAACGGGAGATCTTCGAGAAAACACGCCGATCAGCGGCATCGTCCCACATGCGAAAATCCGGGAGTGACCCGGCCGGGGATTGAACCCGGTTCGCCTTGGTGGGAGGCGAGCAGACTAACCGCTCAGCCACCGCGGTCCCGGGTGAAACGAGGTATGAAGTAGCGCCGGAATGGGGGAATCGGGATATCCTTGAGAAAACCCGAGGACCNGGGGGACCGAAAGGAAAGCAATGAACCAGCTGACTTGAACGTCGCGTCGGCCAAGTGATGATAAGAAACAGTAAGAAACACAAATGTGTTATAATCGCGCCAAAAATTATTCTTACTTCCATACAACAAAAAGAAACTGAATTGCAGGTGACCAAATTTTTTTTACTTAACGACTAGTAAGACGTTAAAACATGGAACTACGTCTCGTGGTTTGCTGGCAACTTAACAGTGAGTATTGCGGTCATTGCTCACGTTAAAATGTATGCAGTAACGGTCAGTGATTATTTTCATAGGTTGATTCCAAGAGTGCTCACTTTATCGTGAAGCACCTATAAACGCAGTTATAATGAATCAGGAAAATAAATATGACTGTTTTTAACGTGTATTTTTACACCATATTTCCACAATTTTAATATATCTAAATGTTCTCAAATAGTGATATTACAAATTGGCAAAAAATGTTGCCGGCGATGGTAGTTACCACAACACTTTTGCAGAGAGTACTGTCAACGAAAAAACCTCTCGCCACCTAGTCAACAAGAGAGAAAGTACGTAGATGCGAGTTTTGCAGGGCTGAATACATATAGTTGCTTTACAACAGAAGTTATAAGAAGACGGGAAAAGGTGCCCAGGAGGGGGTCGGTGATAAACTTCATGGGCAGCTGGAACTAAATACACACTCTCAAGATGCACTAGGTTTCAGGAAACTGTTCTCACCGCACGATGCCTTGGTCTCGGAGGCATGGAAAATTACACTTACGGAGGTAGTTCATTCTCTTGTACACGCCTGTACAGAGGTAATGTAGAGTGGGGACTACTTATTAAATCTTTTAATGTGAAAACGTTATCAAGTGAATAAAAACAACATGAAACACACTATTTACAAGACAAGACCGAAAACGCACCAGACCAAATGAAGGATACTACTGGCCATGTGAACACGTAATCACACCGCAACTACGCTATATAATAAATTTTTTACATTACTTCTATTATTTTTTATTGGGTGCGTTTATTTGTAAGTTAGCATACCTGACTCGCATGTGAAGGATAAGTTACACTAATAAACACTGTTAATGGGTGATCCTTCCAGGCTCCTTAATGGAAATAAAAATTTATAAGTATGGTTTTTTAGACATTTGTGCTATTATCATTAGTAATATATTATAGGAAATTATATAAACAATACAACCTGAAACTTTACTCAAGTGGCTGCCTTTTTTTTATCGACACCTCTCTTATCTATGAATTGTTCAGCACTCCTGCAGTGAATGTTTTATCATACCTCCTGTTTCCGTTGATGATTTATCCAAGTGACTGCAGACACCATGACACGATACCGGACATTTGGCTTCCCAGTCCAGCAAACTTCACTGAATATGGTGCCACTGAATGACAGCTCGTGCTGCTTCGTTTTGTTTCAGAATTAGTTATTGCCATAATTACGAAGTTGCTACAATCGGATTTATTTATAACTAAACTCCTGGATTCCAGAACTGGAAACAAGGACGGCACTTTCCGTACTACAGTCGACAAGTTCGTGGACGCTACCGTGCGTGGCTGCATATATTACAGGCGCGGGACCACGAACATATTGAACGGCTCCTTAGTGAAACGTTGCCTAAACTCCAGGCGCCAGTCGATCCACGAACGTGACCGCAGTAGAAAAAGCTAGGACCAACATCAGAAAATTCCTCGTAGAATTGTTGCCTACGGAAATAAGAATAGCCATAAGATCTTTAACAATTTTTATGGCTGGTAATAAAGTTTGCTCTTTGTTGGAAATTTTATCAAATATACTAACTTAATAAAACATTAGAGGAGAATGTGACATTTTCGACTTTTGTTTTTACTACATGCTCCATACGAGAAAATACTCCAAAATCAATACATTTAATACTTTTCGAAATGACCGCTGCATGTTCTAACTCACAGCAAGCTGTGAAAACTTCGATAATTATCGAACTGGTTTTAACGAACGCGCTTTCCATTTATACCATTTACCAAATCAGGGAGGAGGGAGACGGGCCTTAGATACTGAAATAACTCAAAAACGTATTACTAACTCGGCACACACCGCCATTGGGATTGGAATCTAGAACTAGGAGCCCAGCACATACTGTTCATGGGCAATTACGAAATAATAGTGCTACTGAAGAAACTCAGTTGTTAAAAAGTTTCGTTGTTTAGGTGTGTAAGAAATTGACAGAATTGGTAGAAATAAACTATTTGCTTTTAAAATAGCACTTGGTTTAATAAAACTAACTAAAGCACATGAAGTCATCAACCCGTGTTTCATGTTCAAGTAAAAAAATATAAAGTAAGTCGACAAACCATTAACTTTTACACTAGCTTGCAGTACAAAAATAACTATAGGCTGTTGACGGTAAAGTGAGCACTTTTGAGGACCTAGTTGCTTTTTTCCTATCAGCAATATTTCATCCTTCCACCACATTTTAAAATAAATATTGCCATGCCAGAATATATTTTACAGGATTCAAAAGTTAAAGTCTAAGGCTACAATAAAATATATTTATTGACTATTATTCCAAATGAGAGGTCTTCGAAAAGTGCTCAATTTACCGTGAATGGCGTTTACTAACTGTTCTCTTGACATATGAAATATTTACTGCGTATGATAAATATTTACTGTGCATGATAACTGGAAATTACAGTCGATTTTTTAAATCATCAACGCCCTCGCATTCCGGCAGGTACGTATACGTAATGACTTACCCATGATTCGAACCTGCAACCCTGAAGATAACGTCACAGAAAGCTTGGCCACGGAGGTCTCCACTTGGAAGTTATTATAGTAAATAACATTTGGCGCACAAGAAGAAATTCCGTAGCCTTCTAGACGATTAATTAAAAGATAGTGAGGGGGAGGGGGTGGAATGATTTGCCAAGCGAACAAAGGAGATCCGCGCGGTCTTGTCCCTGCCACAGGGGGATAACGAGCAGCTGTAATGAGTCACAACTACGTACGTTTGCGGCTAGTCGAACGCACTGCGCCTGCGTGCCAACGACCCGGCCAGCTCATTGGCGCGCCCGCGTGGCGGTCGTAATCCGAGCCAATTAGCGAGGCGCCTCGCGGTGCCATTGTCGTGAGCGTAAGATACTACTGAGCATCACCCCTCGTGGTTGTTCAGGCAGGGTAAAACGTTCACGGTAATACACTGGGTATAGTCCATTCATTGATGGTTAATTCCAACTTTTCTGAAAAGCCATGATAAAGTTCTACTTTCAGAATGTCCCTCCGCCTAAGTATAGAAAATGACACCAGAGAGACAACCCACATTTTGCATGAGAACTATTTCTTACTGGGTATTACCAGCATACTTATTACCACTCCCTTTTTTAATAATATTAATAATAAATTAAATATAATCTGTAGATAAAATATAAGTAATAGTTAAATTTAACCAAAAATAAGATACTCTTATGTTAACAGAAATATAAAACGCTTGTGATACATGACATACTAAGGAAGTAACCAAACACGCCATACATGGGATATTTTTTTTTTCAAAGGTTTAATTCAAAACGCGTGCAGATACTGCGAAAAGACTATAGTGAAGTGGAGAGATTAGGGCGGCTCTTAACATCGAGGTCTTGAGATTCGATAAGGGTGAAATGAGTTGAGTATGGAGCAACGACGGAATACAAGAGCGGGGGAAACGGGAGATCTCCGAGAAAAAAAAACCCGCCGACCAACTACATCGCCCAGCACGATTCTCACGTGCGAAAATACGGGAGCGATCCCGCCGGGAATCGAGGGAGGCAAGCAGTCTAACCACCACACCACCGTGGCTCCGAGACTACATTATAACATCGCAAGGCTGCGTAATGTAGCTCAAGGTTGAGACAGCTCTTGGTTACATTGACTGGGAGCCACTTGAACACGGTCCTGACAGCGGTCTTAACTGTGTGTAACACCGTGGGTGACGAACATGAGCGACCCTCCGCAGTATTTTAAGGTGCTTGTCACCAAAATTTCACTATTTTATTTTTGTACTGCCCTAAATATCGTTCAACTTGCAGACATTGGCTGTCTGTAATATTACCTCGTATACAAATTTTTTCGACGTGCAAATAAAATAAAGGAAAACATTTACAGAAAACTAAACTGAAGGGTAACGTCTTAAAATTCATTTTAAAAGCATGGTTAGCAAAAATTATTATACAAAAAAATCATAGACAGTTATAAATAAAAAATTTGCATAAAATGTTCTTATTTTAAGCAATTAAAAAATATTGCGAACACATTTAATAGCGCGATTTTAAAGACTCTTAAAGTAACTCACGATATATATTTTTATGTGAATTTTCTTATTACAGTGACCTAATCCCCGCCGGGAATCGAACCAGGTTCTGAGGCAAGTTCTCTAGCCGCTACGTCACCGCGGCCCCGCCAACAGAAGGGTTGCAAATGTTCCTACATTGTGAGAAACAGGGGTAATCGAATTTGCGGAAAGGTCCAATATCAACGACTTTCCTCTACAGTATAATAATAATTAATTAACAATTGTGTACAATATACCAACGCATCTCGGTGAACGCACCAGTTAGGGTTGAGTTGTTGAATTGAGAGATTTGGGCGGTTCTTAACAACGAGATTTTGAAAGCCGATGAGGCTGAAATGAGGTGATAATGGAGCATCGCCGGAATGCAAGACCTTGGGAAACAAGAGATCCCCGGGAAAACCTACCAAATAGCGGAATCGTCTGGCACGATTCCCATTTACGAAAATCCGGGAGTGACCCGGCCAGGGATTGAATTCTGTTCGCCTTGGTGGTAGGCGAGCAGGCTATCCGCTCAGCCACCGCGGTCCCGACAGATTTAGGGTGGCCTATACTAAATGTAGGGGGGAGGCAAGGCTTACCCTGCCTCCCCTAGTTGTTACACCACTGTCGCTGAGGCTGTCTGCCGGCGGCGGCGGGCAGTAAGAGCGGGTGAACCTTGACCCGGGCCGCCGTGGGAGCCGGGCCTCGGTCCTGNGCAACAGATTTCTCCCGCAGCGCGGCCAGCCACTGCACTTTCTAGCCCCGCCGTGCCGCGGGCAATTAGCTGCTCCACCCCACCCACGCCGCCACCGAACACACGCGCATACAGATACGCACTGCCCTGTAACAACCCGGCCTCACAAACCATGTGCAATTACTGACTTCTGGGTATTTACAATTGTTTAGGGACACTTTATTTTGAAACTACAGCCATTCCTCTCTGGCAATCTACAATCCCAAGCCTCCGAGGAGCGTATCCAAGCACGTGAGGAACGGAGGTCTTAATAAAAATAAAATAACTAAATTTAATTATTAATTGCTTCCAAAAATATACCCAGCTATTATTTACAACATTGATCTATATATTTATAATATTAACGATTGTTATTCGAGCACAATATTTAATGTCAATATCAATTATAATTAAAGCCTTTATCACTGACTTTATATTGGTTAGTCACACTTATTATTTACACGTTATCAATATGTTTACTGCCATCATTTCAAATGTCTGTCACTCACGCATCCAGTACAATAGTCCCGCCCGTAAGTCGCACTCTCTACTGTACCGATACTCGCAGTCAGCAGACTTCACTCTCGCTAGTCACTCGTCCTATCGATTAAGGCCGCGCAAATCTCCAGACTCTAGACTGGACGACTGCCGGGCTTATATAGACTCTCTGACCCGATCCAGGTTCCAGAATGTTCCCCGCACCCCGAGTCACGCTGAGGGATGGCGAAGACGATGACCAGAACATTCTTGCAACGATAACCCAGTAATTTTTTCCCCCGGGACAGGAAGCAGCACGAGTCCCGATAGGCGTATCGCGGTAGAGGCACGCGTCCGAGTCGCGCGGCGGCGCCCTCTGTAAATTTCCGCGCATTCTTCGGGTCACCTGTGATATCGCCACGCGCCCTTAAAGCGCGGTGCCTCGCACGCTCAAGCGGTGCGAGGAGAAAGATAAGCGACGCAGGGCGGCGGCATGTAACAATACATTACGCTGTATAACAAACATAAATCCTGAACTGTTGTCTAATAATTCTAAGGTAATTAGTGCAGCATCATTTTAAAGCTATGAATAGTTTCACAGTTACCAGATAATGTGTCAATAAAATTTGGCGACTATATTTGAAGGCATTTGCGAAATGTGGAAATGCTATAATAAGAAATATCCAGTTATATAATCGAAAAGGAAGTTATGGCACATGAATTGAAAATTCAACATAGTGGATGAGCATAGCCTTAAGAATACAAAGGTGAAACAGCCACTTATTCTGCAAATTCTAGCCTCACACGCCAACAAAATTGCGCCACCGGTTAGCATCATGTCAGAACTTCACTAACCTGCCTTGGCACGCTGAGTGCAAGCAAAGCTTGCCACAAAGCTGACAGCAGGCCCCAGTAATTCCAACAGGGAAAACGAATTCTTACCGAAGATACCCGAAATCGAGGTTCTAAACGATCATATAGTTTATCTCTATTTAGATATTGTAGAAGCAAGTGCTTGGTTACATATTTTCATTTTGATTGCGGTAACACACAGTGTTTCATTGTCTATGTGACTTTCCCGTCTGTTTTTTCATCCCTTGTGCATTTTCACGAGTATATTCACGAATATATTTGTATGAAACTGTTTATAAAGTTGTTCCATTTCCTTGTTATGATTCTTATTTTCTCAAACGTATTCGTGGTATGAAAAATATAATGCAACCTGGCGACTTAATGCGCATTGTCTCCCAACGTAACAAAGTGAAACTTTGTAGTTTAATGTGGAGTCTAACGTTGGCAGAACAGTACAAACTACTACGGCTAACAAATGAATAAGTTTGCTGTTACTATAGGAGGAAGAGGGGGCGAAAAATTAACTAACGGGTTTAACATATTCTTGATTAATGAAACTTTCTAATAGTTTGAAATCAAGACCGCAACACCTTGGCCAGAGCGCAAGCACATTCCCACTGTGCTAGAGAGAAAACTTTCACCTTTCTGAACGTATTGCGTAACATTACCGTGCACGCCTTACCGCAGTGGTTTAGAGCTACCAACATCGACATTTATAAATGATCTGACTGCCGGGATTTCCAAAATTGTTCCTTCACATAGGAGGTGGTAAAAGGTGCGGCTTGCGTTCGNAAAAAAAAAAAAAAAGTTGAATAACGCCTCGTCTTTAAACGTTTTGTGATTAAAACGATTTCGGGGGGGGGGGCTGTAACCGAACACATGAACCTTTTATGGTTTATAGAGCATTAGTGATCTTGCATAGTTGAAAATACACTTTATTTATTTATACTGCAACGAATCGTCTATCACTTCTCTTCAACGACCAAAACTAAAAAATTGCGAGAGAAACAAATGAACGAGCAAAGTTTTACAATTAACAAAACTTTTTTTTTTTTTCGTCGTTATAGCGATTCAATTAATACAGAAATTAAAGGAGATTGTTTTCTATAGTGACCACAGTTTTCTGTACTGTCACGCATGGCCAGTTTCGGCGTGTTGGTGGGACTCAGCACGACCCGCCTCTCCCCCAAGGCAGACCCAGTCACCGCTACGTCACCAGGCCGGCGGGGGAATGACTGACAGGTGACCTGGTCTGGCGTCATTGCCCCACCCTGCCGGAGGAGTCGACGACTTAAGGGCATGTGTAAGAAAGAACCTTCTGGTCATCAGCTCCCTTGGCGTGTGCCGGGGTGTGAAGAAGGTTCTGGGTCAGGGCACCTTCAACATAAATACAGCTGCAGTCGGAGAATCGGAAGTCTGTGACAGCCACCTGGCTTGAGCGCGATAAGTACCTAGAGAAGATCGAGACATCGATTGACTTCGAAGGAAAGTACCTGCGGCGAACGAGGGTGTGAGAGACTGCGGCGGACGAATGCGTGTGCGGCGGCTACTTACGAGAGTGCGCGAGTGCTGCGGAGGGCGAGGTAACTAACGAGTGGACAACTACTGTGCATGGGAGCGCTAGGAGCGCCTCTAAACATTCCGGACAGGAAAGACTGGTGATATCTGGATCCGAACGAAACACGGTAGTACTGAATGGATGAGTGATAAAGATTTGATTGTAAATACTAGAACTATCAGATACAAAATGTATAAATTTTAATATTAATCCAATAGATGTTAAACTATTAATAGGGACTGATTTTAACTATGATTACTTTCTGTTAGGTGACGGGCGATTATGTAAATATAACAAGTGATAACTAGGCCCTATAAAAGTCAAGATATTAAGTTCTCAATATTTTATTTTGTGGATTGCTTATGAATAAATTAAGCTGTTATTAGGAACAAGAAAACGAGATGGAATTTTTCAAAAAGGTTACGTCACAATCTTGGAGGGGCGAACACTTCGGCCAACAAGAGCTTCCAGAATATGTTCTAAGTGTTTTCATTAGCATCCCACCGCAATTAACAAACTTTCTAAACTGGCAAGAGTACAACAAATTGAAAATGGAAAACAGGAAGAGTGTTCTTGGTACCTATCGGCATTTCCCGGAAGAATATAAAGGAGATGGCTACGCGCGGACATTCCGACCTACAAACTATACTAACCTGACCAGTGTTGAGCAGGTGTTGACAATTCCCGCTCCGGAGAAAAACCCTATCTAAGCCGTCAGGTTGTAGTCCGGGCAGTTTAGCCTGCTGTACTGCCCAGTGGGCTTGTCTGTCGGTACTAAATAACCACGGGCATACGTAAAGATATAAAGTTTTCACAGACCCAAAACAAGGTAGTGGGCCTAATGAAATACAATGGGGATCGAATCGTATCCATACAATTAACAGTAAAACTTTAATTTAAAAAACTTAGAAACTATTAAGTTATATTCTTGGTTTTGCCTTTATTTAAGTGTAAAAATATTTTTAAAATGTAGTCATAAATATATTTGAGTAATTCATTCTTCTCATGTGTTCTACGTCTTGCTACATTTTATTTCCTATAAATTGCATGAGTTAGCTTGGTAGAAGACAACATTCTTAGTTTATCATAATTGTTTGCTTCTTCAGAAATATGGCACACAGCTTGATGAACACGCAAATTTTATATGAATTTAATTGCAATCACACCCTTTAAGTCGGTAGTACAAACCCTACAGCAGTGACAGATATTACTATCTGATTCATTACATCATACGGTATTAAGAAACATTCTGTAGGAACTTGACAGTTATACATAATTACTGTTCTGGTACCAGCAAATGCGTATGACTGTTAAAATTAATACATATATGTATTGTACAGTAGTGTCCTCTATTCCTAATTTTTTTTCGCATACTCTCGATGGTGATACTTGTTACGGACACTTTATTTGTTTCTATAAAATTTTAGTTTGCAAAAATGAACGCATGCAAAAATATTTGTTTTAATACCTTTGTATTATTATTATTCTAACATATAAGCAATTTTATTCATTATTAGAGCAAATTACTTACTCAAATAAATACCCTTAATTTAATTTATTTTTTAACTGATAGTACCCTACGTATTTATACATTGCACCTTTTGTTTTTTAATTACTAAAATAATAAAGGGAAATGGTTATTTTTATTATTTTTAAATATTTGGTAGTTGAAATTTTAGAAAAATTTAATACATAATAAAAATTTGATTTAAATACTATTATAACCTTAAATCATTCTTATTTTTAGTTTGTTTTCAGGTTTATTTCGACAACTTTAATTTGTTATCATATGTAGTCCAGTATTTTCCGTTTACTTTGTTTATTTTTGGGTATTAGATTATTAATAACTTTCCTTACTTTGGGGGTTTATATTTGTCTTTACATTTTAGCTTGAAATCTGACTATCGTAGTGAACGAGGGCATGAGTAGGAAAGGAAGGGCGGGTAACGACCAGTGTGTGCCGCGTTATGGAAGAGTGCTGCTGGCTCGAGCAGGTTGGAATGTGGCTGGTCACGCCTGAACAAATACTGGCGGAGCGGCGCGCGCGCTCACACACACACACATACTCACACGCAGGGGAGATACAGCCACCTCGCCCTTGAGGACCGCAGCCTCCCGGCTCCATGGAGAGGAATGGTCATCGGCCAGGGAACACCCCCGAACCTTCATATGCCACCGAATGACCTTGGGTGTCGTGAAACCGGGAGCCTAGACTCCCATAACTCACAGGATGTTTGTAAAACAAATGCACCCCGACACATATCAAATCTAATCAATCTCGCATGTAATGTGTAGGTGAGTCCCTAGTCTTCCGGGGCAATCCTCGGGGTACGTTTCAACGTGTGGTCGTGTAGTGATATCGGAAATAATTTTGTTATATATATATACATACACACGCTGAGGGCGCTTAGACATTTAAGGTTTTTTATATTGAATCAATAACTTAATAAAACAAATATATATAAATTATACATTTAATTATGGCATACATATTTTTTTCCCTTGGCACTGAAGGCGCTTGAGTTTATTCTCAGGGGAATATGTGGGTTGCTGCTTTAAAAGAAAGTCCAAAGTAATATATTCTAAAATTGAATTATTTTCATTAGTTTGCTAGGAAATTGAAAGTTTGAGTAGTTTTATTCTTAATCTAATTTATTTCATTTAAATTATGATAACTTGCATGGATTATGGGAGGGGGGGGGGCGAGATGAAATTTATTTTGCCGAAGCACTGAAGGTGCAAACCTGTTTGGAGGAAAAAGTCATTGTTAGTATGCTGGCCCCTTGGTACCAGAATCTATTTGGATGCTAGTCAAAGCAGGGCTCCCCTCCCCCCGACAGCTCTTCCGTACCGTGCTGTATTCTTCTTCCCGACCTGAAACGTACTATAAAGTCGGCTCGTGATTTTGGGTACATAATATATATATTTATTATTTTTACTTGTAATACTGCCCGATATGTACAGTATTTGATGTGTAATCTAAGTGATATACATATATAATGAATTAGGTAATGATTATTATGATTGAATGTTATAGTTTGCCCCTTTTATCACTCTTCCCTGGAACAGTATGTGTGCCCCTAGGCATCGTTCTCGAGTGGAGTTGAGGCAGGTCTCCTTGCCCGAGAACCCACGCAGTTGACCCCTGAAATAGTGCGCTTCTGTCTTCTTGTCTTGTTTGTGCGTGTGTGCTTTTACTGTGTAATGTATTGCGGTGTGTGCAGTGTGAGTCGTGCACAGAATGGCTGCAGTCGGCATGTGCACTCTACTGCTGCATGCTCTTCTGCGAAGCCGACCGCTCGACGCGTGCGCCGGACTGCCGATCCTGGACCATGCGGTAGCTCTAACAAGAACTAGCCGCACTAGTTTGCCTTTTGTTTGCACGAGTAGCTGTAATAAGAACTACTCGGCAGTACAGCTGCCTTGAAGATCTCTAGGTTCTTATAGACGCGCGCTGCAACTGCTACCTTCTCGCTGGCTGCTCCCCGACTGCGGATTTTTGGCCGCGCGACCAGTTTTATTGGGTGCACCTCGCGCTCTGATTGGCTGGTCAATCAACGCGCAGGCCCCTTCTCACTAGTGTCGTGTTCAGTGTAGTTGTAAGTTTTCTAAATTTTTTTACTCCTGCGGGATCATAATTACAAAGGAATTTGATATTAGGATTGTCATTATTTGCCAGATTACTATACAAACTCTTATTTATGGTTTCAATGTTTTATTTAATGCATTTTAATGATAATAGTTCCTGGATAGTTTTAACAGAAGTGGATCTATCTTGGTTTTCTATTATTCTGAAGTACTTGTTTTGTATGGTTTGCAAGTCTTTAATTCTGAAATCTGCGGCATGTCCCCCATACCTCACATACATTTAACATAGCTGGGATTATTTGATTATATATTAAGAGTTTTTTCTTACGTATCATCGCGGAGAGTGTCCTCGTCAATCCCCCTTTCGGGCAAGTTTTTGATGACAAACCTTCGAGGCTTCTCATCAGGGTGGGCGTGTGTGAAGTGGGCGGTGTCTACGAGCAGGCACCGGGCCTTCTCGTAGTCTGGCCCAGTGTAAAAAGTAAATTTCAATTCTCGCCTCCAAGTGAGTTTGTTTTAGAAACTTATTCCATTGTGACAGAGCAGCTGGGCCACTTTTTTGAGTAACCTGCTGTCTGGAATTACTATTGACACAAGTCAGTATTTGTCTGTTGTTTGTGAGGAGGCGCAAGATTTTCCTCCCTTTGCTTCGCGACATCCTCTGCCAGGACTTACCTGTTCTTAGTGAGCAGCTCTTTCCCTTCCACAGTCATTTGTAGTTTCTTTTTTGAAACTTGGTTTTTCCTGGGCGAGATAAACCCCTCCTCGTCACTGGACCGACTGCTCCCGTCACCATAGGTCGAACCGCTGATGACGTTCACAAACTCATCCTTGAGCTCGCCCTAGTACAACTGGGACTGGTTGGTTGACCCCACCTACACTCACGTGGGGGCTGGTAAGGCCCTCCAGTCGCCTGTTCTCTGGCGTGCTTGTTTGCGTTGTTTTACCAGTCGAGTGTGTGCCCACCCGCGGCACTTCTCTGCGGGTTATGAATATTGTTAGTAAGTGTTTGTGCATGTGCGTGTGTGTGTTCCTGTGGGGATGTCAGCTTTGTGTTTTTTCCCGTACCTGAATCGGACTTGGTGCCGCACTTTGTCATGCCTTGAGAAAGGCTATTACCTCGTTGCCAAGTCGCTACCGACTCGCCTACAACCTTAGCTCGGATGGCTGACATGTACTCTTGAAGAGAGCACAGGCTAGGCCTTTGAGAGGCTGCCCTCTCAGCACCGGAGCTCGGTGCGAACAGGGAACACGGTCGACCGTGGGGGATATGAATACCACACAATCCCACGCCTATCTGCCCGGCCGTCATAACATTACATTTGTCACCCCTCGCGTGGAGTAGCATACAAAGCTCAAGAGGTCTCTCTCACAACTAATCACTTCCAGGAACCACCCTTGCTTATACACGAGCGAACTGGTGAAACGCCACTTTAACACGCATAAAGCAGGCTCCACTCATAAAGAATATTATACTGCCAGCTACTGTACACACAACACTCCAGCAGTACTTTCATAAAACTATGACAAGTTCTTCTGAATGCATAGTTACAAGTTCCTCCCACGAACGTCAATGATTTGAACGAAATATCGAGTAGACGTGCGCCCTACATCGGGAGTAACACTAACCTGGTTGGTTCTCGAGGTGATAATGTGTACGCACTCGTCATCTTTTAAAATGTTACAAAATTAAACCTTAGAACTTAAGTGATCATGCAATGCAAAGGCTGGTAAAAAAAAAGGGCACCCGAAAAACCCACAAGCCATTGGTAATCCCGCCACGTTTCCCACAAGCGAAAATCCGGATTCAGGTCCGCTGAAGACTGAGCCTGGACTACCACTGGAGGCTGGGCATACAGAATACTGTTCAATCAGACAGACTTCTGATCATAAAGAAACTCGCCTTGGTCAGTGTGTGTTTATGTGAGGAAATGTGGCCATCAGGCCGATCAGCGGTTGAAAATATAATTGTGTCTATTAGTTTATTTTTCTGAGATTTTTAATTAATTTATATACGCTGACATCACTATAACATAAATATTATTTTCCCATAATCGCATACTTATATGTCGAATGTATTGCACGTAATGTGGCTGTATTTGTTATTGTATCTTAAATTTGGATAGGCACGTGTGTGCCATGTAACCACAATAATTTTTAACTTGCCCGTGGCATTTCTTGTACCACCAAATGCCCTTAAGAAGGACGACTAGGGTGTATTCAGGTTTGTATATATTTTTTCCAAACCTGTCATACTCGGAGAAGCTGCAAGAGGTGAGGTATGGTCCATACCGTATAAGAAGGCCACTTTCTGACAGTCAGTGAGTGGCAATTGACTAATACGAAACAAACAAAGTGCCATTTAGAAAATCCTGTATCAGCTGATGCACGAACGAACAAAAGTTAATATTAAGTTGGCTATTCTGAGTGCACTGCCAACGCACATCAGACAAGCAGAAAATACGCGATAAGAAAGAGTTCCAAGTTTAATTAATACAT
>NQII01002039.1:393230-408681 GCA_002778355.1 Clitarchus hookeri
GCTGCCGTCGACGTCGCACTTGACTCGCTTACACACCCGTTATCACCTGCTGGCACGTTTGTGATTCAAGCACCCGCGCGTTTGCACTACAAATGTCACTGGACAACGATTTACATTTAACACACGTTACTTGGCTCTGGCATAATAATTGACACTTCACAGACGCAAGGTCTATTCGTAGCCAGGCGAGTCTTAATGGAAACAGTCTCTTGATGTGGCAGTAGCATAGCTAAGGAACAAAATGACGTCGACTTGTGTATAGTCTACTAACGGTATCTTCACACTTTATGAATCAAACCTCTGAAAAATAACTCCATACATGAAGTGTTTGGTAGTTACCGTGTATCAAGAGATTTGTGTACTTCTGTTAAAATTAAACTATTTACTTTTCGCAAATTAGAACTTTTAGTTATATTTAATCTATAAATTATATTATTTAACTTATAATTCGTATTAATAAAGAGTGAGGGAATAGGAGTGTTGGTAACGCCTGAGAAGAAATAGTTCCCACGCAAAATATTATTAATCTGAGTGCGCAAGATTGCGGTGCGTTGTCCCTTGAGTGTGATTTTCTAGAAGTGGTTAATCATCGTTTGCACGAGGCGGAGGAATATCGTGAAAGTAGAACTTAAGCAGGGCTTCAGAAAAGTTGGAAGTAATCGTGAATGGACTAACAACACATAGTCTAAAGTGAGAGTTTTGCATTTTTCTATACACGAATTAATACAAAGGGCCAGTTGGTCGTCGAAACGAATTAATTGCCCCTGTCAAAAACTCACGAAAAGCATGATTCCTAACAAAAATGGTTTGTAGTAAAAACGTGTCTGATACATACTATGAGCTCGAAAATTCTTTTGGCAATTGGTATTCTGTTACCATTACCAAATCAATATATATTAATTAGTTATTTTTTCTTTTCTTTTTCTCCCCGTCTACACCTCGGCATCTGAATTCTAAAAATTCTTTCCCTCTCCCCCCCCTCAATCCGACGCAGAATATTTCGATTGGTTGATACGACACTTTTCCTCCTGGAAGAACGCATATTATGAGTTGTAACACTATTGTACCGAGTTATCGATTTGTCGTCCAGGCTATATTAGCCGTGCTAGGAGAATATCGTCTTTTCAACACTCGTGCTAAGTTACTTAACTCCCCGGCTGGCAGTTCCCGCCCACCAAACGTGTTCACTCTCCAAGTCGTTCTCCGTGTCCGCCTCGCGGACGCTGGATGATTCATTTACCTGCCGGTGTGAGGAAATACGCAACAACGCCACCTTACAGCGTGAGACGCCTCTAGTATGTTGAACAGGTTCTGGAAACTTCCCACCAACGAGTTACTTTAAAGTAACTGTTTGGAGTAACTAACTGATTACCTTACGTTTTACTTTTAATAATGAACAGCGTTTTAAGCTAAAGTAGGCCTATACATATCAAAGTCACCTACTGAGTAACGGAGTCCAGATAACTTACTTTAAAATTAACGCCCTGTTACATATTTTCGAAAGTAACGAAAAGTACTTGAAGTTACTTTATCCACTAAAGTAACTTACTTAACTGAAGTTATTTTTTTACAATTGAACTTACCCAACACTGCTTATGACGTAACTTAACAGTTCCACCACAACTTCAAGTCAAAATATTTTAGTTCGTACATTCCACTGTCATTTGTATAGACGCGCGTATGCTTTGAGGGTGTATTTAACTGCGAGCTTGCATAGTAATTAACAGCAGTATTTCAATACCCTTTATTAAATAGCATATTGATTTCATTCAATCATATGATTACTACGTCATTTTCAGCTGTTTCCAAGTTTTCATGTAACGTCAACACTAATCGGAAGATTGCTTGAGATAGTTCTGTTCCTTACGGCCGGAATACCAGTCCCGTATCTGGAATTTTGCATAATGTTAACGTACAACCAAACATCACAGTTATGGGACTACCTAGTCATTGTTCTCAAGAATTCCGATTTTGATCATTAATACCTTCACCCTAACCCGCATGCACTAAAGTACAGAATTGTTGCTGCTTTCTGAGGGTTTTCCATGTTCAACATGGCGCTATCAAATTCAGATTCCTTAACACTCGTTTATCGAAAAATTAATTAGCCTAATTAACTGCTTAGTTATATTTAAAATGAAAGTAGATGGCTGAAAACATTATCAGCAGACCATGCAAGTTTAATAGGCTCAGATAATGAGAAACAAACATATATGTTAATGCGTATATTAAATGAAGACAACAATAAAATACAATATTTTCAATTATTTTACTAGCTCAGTCGCATAGTACGGTGGATGAGTAACTGTGATTTATCTCAGTCATCTTCGGACGTCCTTAAATATATCTACAAGTTGAATATTGGCTATTGGATTTTTATCGAACTTTCAACATCTTCAGAGAAAAAATTTGTGATAAACACAGTTCGTTTACTTCGCACAGGCGAAACGNTTTTATCGAACTTTCAACATCTTCAGAGAAAAAATTTGTGATAAACACAGTTCGTTTACTTCGCACAGGCGAAACGTTACCACCGCCGAATCAAATTTGCTGAGAAAACTGTAATTATTTCAATGCATGTTGAGAAAGATATCTTCCCCATTTGATTTATACGCATATCATACGTAAAATCTACTAACACTTGTTTTTCACGAAACAAGCTACCTAAGAGACACAAGTGACGCCAAGTTAGAATTAAAATTAAATGATAAAAGTCGTAACGAAGGAGATATCACGATGGAAAGCCTACAGCTGGTTGGAGACTGGACTCGTATACGGTGAAATAGANAAGTCGTAACGAAGGAGATATCACGATGGAAAGCCTACAGCTGGTTGGAGACTGGACTCGTATACGGTGAAATAGATTGTATTTCAGTTATTCCTTCGCCTTGACAAATTTCGGCCGGGTATGTTCGGTGACGCGGTCATTTTGTACATGACTAGAGAATGTTGCAGATTCGCTTCCAGTAGAGTGCACCTCTTCCATTCCATTCCAGACCAGACCACTGAATGAGTGAGCCTCACATTCCCAACACCTTAGTGCACATGAACCCAAGTCGCGCAAAAACACATGACTGCATCTGACAAAACCATACGGATAATAGACAGCGATTATAAGTAAGAGGCCACGAACCAAGCTGTGAAAAAAACAGACCTACTGGGTGGTGACTCCTCGATAGTGTGTCCGCTGGGACGAAGTGAAAATGATTCAACACCTATGAAGCCAGGTAGATCACAGTCTTTTACAAACCAAAGGCTCCCACCACCTTTGGCTTCTCTTTGCATAATCAAGCGACGTGAAACCCTAAACTCAACTATACCCGGTCTCACAAAAACTTTGTTGCCACAGCTCCCATGGCTCANATCAAGCGACGTGAAACCCTAAACTCAACTATACCCGGTCTCACAAAAACTTTGTTGCCACAGCTCCCATGGCTCGTGACACGAACAACTACGCCTGCTCCAAAGTAGGGGTCGAAATCTCTCTTCTTTTTCAGGGCGAACGTTTGCAGAGGTAGTGACACGCCCATTTTTTCTAACCTACCTGAAATTTAGGAGATTGGGAGATCCTGGGCAGGGATAGGACCTAAGTACGTTTCAGGGCTGAGCCCAATACGTCTGAGCATGCAGATAAGATTCTAACTGCAAGGACACATGCTCGCGGCTCTATTGGGATTGGGCTAACATGGCCGCGATTGGGGTCATGGTTACCTCCCATGCTAACCTGAACTTATCTACAAAGGGAGATGAGAATCGGCATACACTGTTATTTTTTTTGTATTCGTACAAGGAATTCTTTGGCAACTGGTTGTCAAAGATATTTTTGTAACACTGTAAATAATGTAGACAAAATTTCTCGAAATCTTAGCGGGGAATGTGTGAAATTAAAATTGAATTCTAACTAGCAAGTGATGTAAACTTCAAGTTTATTATAAATATTGAGCTACATAAACAGTTTGGTATGTTTTCTAAAATGATGTGTTGTAAATATAAAATATTATATTTGTAGAGTTACAAGAAACTAGTCTCCAAAAAATAATTTGAATCAAGCACAGACATTTTGTTTACTGTGTAGGCACCGTAAAAACCGCTCGACAGCAAAATAATTGCAAAANATTTGAATCAAGCACAGACATTTTGTTTACTGTGTAGGCACCGTAAAAACCGCTCGACAGCAAAATAATTGCAAAATTGCCTGCAATGTATGAAGTAGAAAATGATCCCTACTAGAACAGAGGATGGGAAAGAATAATCTTAATTAAAAGGGTGTTTGAAATACTAGAAGAGAAGGGTTGGTCGCGAGGGCTGTCTTCCTCGTGTTGATCACGCTGGAGGGGAGACCCAGAAAGGAAACCAGAGACAAACCCTGGGGCGGATGGAAGACGGGCGACGACTGAGGCGCTGTCCCTCATGCGGCTACATTCGTCACTCGGACGGTCTCCATCAGTCAGTGCGACACCGCCGTATCTCATTGTCTCACCGCCTTGCACGCCAACAGTCTTTCCTTTCTACACACTCTCACAGATCGCGTTAGCTGCGAACAAGTTTACTAAGCTATCACGTTTCTCTTTAAGCAACACAAGAAGAAAAATGCATGACAGTAATTACAAATGAATTGCCAAAATACTAAGCGTCTCATGAAAGAAGGTTATGATGGTTTTAATTTTGCAGATAAAGTGCACCGTAGTAAGGCGTAAGCTTGAAAAACTTAACTTTATTCAGTCTTGCTACAGCTTTTGAAAGGCCAACTTAAGTTTCCGTAATTCTATTCGTATCAATATATTACAATTAAACTTAACTTTGCCACAGACAAAGTAAAAAGCATTATTGCNTTCCGTAATTCTATTCGTATCAATATATTACAATTAAACTTAACTTTGCCACAGACAAAGTAAAAAGCATTATTGCGTACATCAAGTGAATTGCAATATTGTTAGACATATGTATACCCATAGCTCAAACATGAATATCACAAAAAGAATTCAATTTAACTTGTTATAAGTTTAAACATTCCCNATATGTATACCCATAGCTCAAACATGAATATCACAAAAAGAATTCAATTTAACTTGTTATAAGTTTAAACATTCCCGTTATAATAAGACGTTAAGAGAAAACCTACTTCTGGTAATTTCGCGGCGAGACTAATATAAGTATTTAAGAACTCAGTTTAAGTTCAACAATATAAGTTGTAGTAACGAAGAATTGTTTAACGATAATTTCAAAAGTGTTTTAACTAACCGTGGAAATGTAATGTATCGTGTATCATGCATTTCGTGTAAATCATCTGTCTGCCTGCCTTTTTGCGGATATTCTCCTTACAGCTGCGTTTCTTTTTAGCTCTGTCGAACAACGGCGATGCAAAGATTTGCTCTTGAATCACGGGTACTCCCACCGGTTTTATAGTACCCTCTAACCTTCTGGGAGTTCAAAATTATTTGCTACAATCCTATAATTTCTACATCTTTCGAGAGAACAATTGTATTGCACGCTACTGGGTGGAAAAAAAAACNATTTGCTACAATCCTATAATTTCTACATCTTTCGAGAGAACAATTGTATTGCACGCTACTGGGTGGAAAAAAAAACATACTTGTCAACATATTATTTCCTTGGACTGATTTTTTTTTGTACGCGCTTGCATTTTTCACGGGANAAAAAAAAACATACTTGTCAACATATTATTTCCTTGGACTGATTTTTTTTTGTACGCGCTTGCATTTTTCACGGGAAAAGGTGAAACCTGTACGAGTGAAATTCGCCATTTCGGTTCTTAACAGAAATATAGGACGTATNCGCGCTTGCATTTTTCACGGGAAAAGGTGAAACCTGTACGAGTGAAATTCGCCATTTCGGTTCTTAACGGAAATATAGGACGTGTGGTGTTTTAATATGATTAATAGGATGAGGCATCTAAAACCGATCAGCCTGTATTACTGGTCCGATTTTTAAATTTATTTTCTTGAGGAAATAAAGAAAAAAAACGGACCAACGTGTAACGTTGAGGGATTACACGGCATTTAGCAAGTGTTTCGGTGTGAGAAGTGGAACTGGCGGTGCGGCGAATGTCAACATAACGTTCCGAGGACCGATCTGACTGGCGAACAGGTGANTGTGAGAAGTGGAACTGGCGGTGCGGCGAATGTCAACATAACGTTCCGAGGACCGATCTGACTGGCGAACAGGTGAACGACTGGCTTGCAATAAACCTGTGCCGCCCCTTCCAGCTCCTTCCGGCCCAAGACCCATCTTGGCAAGAGTGAAACCACAGAATATTTAAGAATACAGAGGTGAAACAGCCGCTTCTACCGCGAACTCCAGCCACTGGAACACCAATGAGCGCATGGTAACTTACTCGCCAGCCGGCAGCCCAGCCAATAGGAAACATTTGGCAAAACGCAGTAGCCAATGAGACACAAGGTCCGTTCCCAGAACCTCGCGCAGCCAATCACAGAATAGGCATGTCCACATAAAAGGAACCGCCACGCTATTTCGTCTCCCTGTACTCTGTGGTGATAACAGCTGTAAGCGTGTAGACCCGCTCCATGCTAGTGATTACCTTGCGAAATATCCGTCATCGTTCATTGTCCTGTTGATTTCTGTTATTAAGCGTTTCACATAAGCCTACGTAGTATTTTCATCAGTACACCATCGACGTTAGTAGTTCAGCATGCATGTTGACATATGCCGCACGTATAGCAAAAAAAAAAAAAAAAAGAAACACGACTCGGTATTTTACAGCTAACATTTAAATAGCAATTATACAGTGGAAAAACACAGGNAAAAAAAAAAAAGAAACACGACTCGGTATTTTACAGCTAACATTTAAATAGCAATTATACAGTGGAAAAACACAGGAGAGAAGTGAATTAATCAGATTTTACGAAAATATACAAGGGACCACGGTGACTGAGCGGTTAGACTGCTTGCCTCCCACCCAGGCGAACCGGGTTCAATCCCCGGCCGGTTCATTCTGAATTTTCGCAAGTGTAAATCGTGCCGGACGATGCCGCTGNAAAAAAAAAAAAGAAACACGACTCGGTATTTTACAGCTAACATTTAAATAGCAATTATACAGTGGAAAAACACAGAAGAGAAGTGAATGAATCAGATTTTACGAAAATATACAAGGGACCACGGTGACTGAGCGGTTAGACTGCTCGCCTCCCACCAAGGCGAACCGGGTTCAATCCCCGGCCGGTTCATTCTGAATTTTCGCAAGTGTAAATCGTGCCGGACGATGCCGCTGNAGGCGAACCGGGTTCAATCCCCGGCCGGTTCATTCTGAATTTTCGCAAGTGTAAATCGTGCCGGACGATGCCGCTGGTCGGCGGGTATTCTCGGGGATCTCTCGTTTGCCCCGCCCCTTCATTCCGGTGCTGCTCCATACTCACCTCACTTCATCCTCACCGGCTCTCAAGATCTCGTTGTTAAGAGCCGCCCAAAGCTCTTCGCTCACTCATTAAAAACATAGTTACAGATTTAATTAGTGTTGCAATACCTTTCTAATCAAAAGGATTACTACTACAATACACATTTTTCTTTTCATAAAAATCTTTATTTCATTATTTATATGAAAAAATGTAAAACGAAATTAAGAAAAAAAAAAGTATATCATGCATTTTGTATACAATATCAGGTCACGCAGTTTTGTTGACAGAAGTGCCATTTTTAATATGGCCTGCCTAAGAGAAGCAAATTTTAAATGTGCGAATACTCCTGATACATTTCGATGGTTACTAACACAGGAAAATTATATTCGTGAAAACATTTCGGGCTTAACATTCATATCTNTCCTGATACATTTCGATGGTTACTAACACAGGAAAATTATATTCGTGAAAACATTTCGGGCTTAACATTCATATCTCTTGCTTAAAAACTTGTTGGATTCAGCTTCGTATGACGCAAGACTCTCCTTGTATCAAGCACGGACTGCGCTGAATTGAGTCTGAAATACGAGGTTTCGAAATAAATTACTGAGGGTAGATATCAGTAGTATGTAACGACTCGAAAAAAATCAAGCGTTCAGTGACCTATGCGGCTAGACTACACATTCAACCTGTTCTCAAAGGAGGTCGGGATTTTTTCGGTCCCTAGCGATGTGTTTTCTTGCAATAAGAACACACTTCTGAAACGACTCGGGAATACAACTTTCACGGAATAGCCTATCTGATATTGAAAACAAAGTTTTGCAACCCTTTAACTTAAAAAAAATTCATTTTTAGAAGTCTTTGTTCGAAAACATACTGACTAAATATATATAAAATGTATAAAAGCAGTTGCAGCCACGTGGTTGCTGACTGCACATCCACAGGAGACAGGGTTAGTTCGGTGCCTTATTAACGTACAGTCGAAGAGGCGATTAGTGTGCATTTAGTGTCGTCTTTACCTTTCACTCCTTGCATGTATACCTTGCTGTGTAGCAAATTGCTCCAAATGAGCAGGTGCCCTTAACCGATGAATAAAAAAAAATTACAAAATAACTTTGTGATCAATTTTGTGTCCGTTGTATTAAAATTATCCATGAATAAAGTATTCAAGTCTTGTGAAAATTAACCAGTCATACGCGGGTAAGTGTACGTAAGGTGTGTACAAAATGAGCATAAAACATATGCCGACAAACGCATTCCGGAGTAACCAATCACCAGTTACTGGGTGCTGCGAGGTGAGGAAAAAGGAGGCACGTAATTAGACCGTTAGTATTCCGCTCCTGTCTACGACAGGTCAGACGTTCCACAGCGAGACGTCGACCGTTTGAAGTCTTTTTATTTTCGTTCAAGTGGCACGTCTGATGCTCCAGAGGTCGTTCAGGGGCACAGTCTGGCTAATCGCTTCAACAAGCAACACGTGGTTGTCTTGGAAGTNTCCTGATACATTTCGATGGTTACTAACACAGGAAAATTATATTCGTGAAAACATTTCGGGCTTAACATTCATATCCCTTGCTTAAAAACTTGTTGGATTCAGCTTCGTATGACGCAAGACTCTCCTTGTATCAAGCACGGACTGCGCTGAATTGAGTCTGAAATACGAGGTTTCGAAATAAATTACTGAGGGTAGATATCAGTAGTATGTAACGACTCGAAAAAAAATCAAGCGTTCAGTGACCTATGCGGCTAGACTACACATTCAACCTGTTCTCAAAGGAGGTCGGGATTTTTTCGGTCCCTAGCGATGTGTTTTCTTGCAATAAGAACGCACTTCTGAAACGACTCGGGAAAACAACTTTCACGGAATAGCCTATCTGATATCGAAAACAAAGTTTTGCAAACCTTTAACTTAAAAAAAATTCATTTTTAGAAGTCTTTGTTCGAAAACATACTAACTAAATATATATAAAATGTATAAAAGCAGTTGCAGCCACGTGGTTGCTGACTGCACATTCACAGGAGACAGGGTTAGTTCGGTGCCTTATTAACGTACAGTCGAAGAGGCGATTAGTGTGCATATTAGTGTCGTCTTTACCTTTCACTCCTTGCATGTATATACCTTGCTGTGTAGCAAATTGCTCCAAATGAGCAGGTGCCCTTAACCGATGAATAAAAAAAAATTACAAAATAACTTTTTGTGATCAATTTTGTGTCCGTTGTATTAAAATTATCCATGAATAAGTATTCAAGTCTTGTGAAAATTAACCAGAGTATGCGCCCATTCACATGCATTCCACACATGTTTTACTCGTATAAACATATGCCGACAAACGCATTCCGGAGTGACCAATCACCAGTTACTGGGTGCTGCGAGGTGAGGAAAAAGGAGGCACGTAATTAGACCGTTAGTATTCCGCTCCTGTCTACGACAGGTCAGACGTTCCACAGCGAGACGTCGACCGTTTGAAGTCTTTTTATTTTCGTTCAAGTGGCACGCCTGATGCTCCAGAGGTCGTTCAGGGGCACAGTCTGGCTAATCGCTTCAACAAGCAACACGTGGTTGTCTTGGAAGTCACCAGTTCGTTTAAATTAAGTAACGGTGACGAGTAGCGACCAGGAAACGTCACTGATTCATTCGGCAACACGCTAAACTCCACAGACCTTAGTAGATTCGCGCATCAGTTAGCAGTTCACTGTCTGCTTCTTCTCCAGTTTAAACTTAGACCAGGTAGCACGGTATTCGGTCCTTACTTTTCTTGCAGGTCTGTTATTGGTCAAAAGTCATCCGGGGCTTGCCTAATAAACCGTGGCCTTATAGTAGCAGAAACACAAATGTACACGTGGTTGAAGTTTAACTTGACCTCACATGAATACGCGGAATTTCCGGGTGATGAAAGTCACAAACAGCAGAGACCACAGGAAACGATCAGGTCAGTGACACCCAGCTACGTTTCCAGCCTCAAGTCAAAGACCCCTCGGCCGCAGGCAGTCGTAGGAAGCACCCCCTTCCCCCTTCTTTCAACCCATCACCTTTTCAAAATCACTGTTTGCCAGAATAAAGATATATTGCTGTCAAACTCCAGCTGTGAGAGCTTCGCGCCTGACCGTAGCTAGTCCATTTTAGTCCCTTCTCATTCAAGCGCGCAGTTTTACAGACCTTACAGTTACAACACAATACTATGTATAACCAAGCACTGCTTTCTTTCTCCAACCCATGGTGCAAGCTGCCCTTCTCACCCACTCCAGCTGTAAAATAATTTTACGTCAGTTTTCCATGTGAAATATAGGAGAGGGAGGGGAGTACACGCTGTATTGGAAGAGTTGTGGGCTTTCCGAGGTGTGATCCTAAAAGTTGACGTGAAAACCCCGCCTTGTTTCCCAGAAGCGAAAATTCTAATGCCACCAGCGATGGAACCTGCATCGCCGTGATGGGAGGCCGCCGTGCTAACCGCACAACAAATGAGACCCCGTATGTCAAGTTCGTTTGTTAATACGTCTTACCGATAGTTTAACAAAGTAAGTTAAGCCCCCCACCGCCGTCATTGCAAGGCGTCTATTCCTTGGGCTGGCACATGCATGTACATATTATTAATTGCACTGGTTTGGAGTTCTGATATACAGAATGTCCCAGAACGCGTGCATAAGAACCACACCAAGTGAATCCTGAGCGAAAATAGAGACGAAAATGTTTGCGGCAAAATGTTGTACGATGACAACTTTCGTGCACAATGTGGCAACACAGCACGGAGTTGGTCTCCTCTAGCGCTCCACTGATAAATATAGTACTACCACTGACCTGGCCATCGTATTATGGGTCCTAACATTTGTTCAACGTGTAGTATACTTAACGTGTTGACAATTGTACAAATGAGAGGACTAACTCCGTGCTGTGTTGCCACATTGTGAACGAAAAATGTCATCGTACGATATTTTGCCAATAACATTTTCGTCTCCAATTTCGCTCAGGATTCGCGTCGTGTGGTTCTTATGCGCGCTTTCTAGAACAGCCTGTATAACGTAGTTCGGGAACACTCATTTTAATGCACGCGACTCAGTTTTGTGAACGTCATTGAAAATATATATACGTGGCACGTCGGCGTGTGACAAGAAACTTAAGGCGGCCACAACCTTGTGAATTACAGGAGCAGCATTCAGCTATAAAGTATTACATCGCTTAGAGCTCCACGGAAGGCTCTGAGCAGGTGGGCAAACTGTAGTTCCTTCACAGTTACTTCACACTTTTCTGAAACCCAGCTAGAGTTATACTTACAGGATATTCCTCCGCCTCGTCTATTCATAGCTTAACAGAGTCTAGAAAATTACACCAGAGGGACAACGCATCGCATTCGTGCGCACTCATTGTAATATAATAATACTTAGCATAAGAGCATTTTCTTACTATGCATTAACAACGCACATATTTTCTCACGGTTTTTATTCAAATTAATTATACATAAAATATTATAATTTACATATAAAATAAAAATATAATTTATATCTAATCAAAACTAAGGAACTTTAATGTTGACACAAGTATAAATCGCTTGTGTTACATTGCATATTTAGGAAATAACCAAACACGTCATGCATGAGGTAATTTTTCGTAGGTTTGACCTAAAAAAAAGTGTGAAGAAACCGCGAATAGACTATATGCGTTTCCCAACAGATAAAATTATCTTTATCTTGGATAGTACCTAGGTGACCTCTTCTACCAGTGGGGTCGCGATGGCAGAGCGGTTAGTCTGCTGGCCTCCCACCAAGGCGAACCGGGTTTAATCCCCGGCCGGGTCACTCCCGGATTGTCGCATGTGGGAATCGTGCCGGACGATGTCGCTGGTCGGCGGGTTTTCTCGGGGATCTCCCGTTTCAACCACCCTTTCATTCCGGCGCTGCTCCATTCTCACCTCAATAACCCTCATCGGCTCTCAAGACCTCGCTGTCAAGAGCCGCCCAAATCTCTTCACTAACTTTCCTACCAGTGCAAACGATAGCCGTTGCAGCTAAGAGGAATATTCGCAGTTCGCCAGCGTGTGGAACGGAGAGGTTAGTGCGGCGTCTTGAGATTTGAATAAACAGAACATCCACAACAGCTAGGATGTCTGTTGCGAGAACATCGCGCAACCAATCAAGACCGAGCACAGGAAATACCGTCGTGCTATTTCACATCCGCGTATTTTCTACTCTGGGAAGGCAGCAGCAGCCGTCCTGGGCCAGGAAGGTGACAGCTTACCATGCACGGCTAGCTTGCTGGAGGAAGCCCCTCTAAGATACAAAGGACAGGCGGAGACAGCGCGCGCTGCGATTTACATAGAATGGCTGGAGTGCGAGTGGCGGCGCCGACCAGGGCTGCCAACACGTGCCTGTGACAATGGCTCCGGGAGCCGAGGGTGTGGCCACGCCGCCACAGAGCGGGTAGGCGTACAGCAGCGGAATGTTACGGCTGGCGGTGCCTCTGGTGTGCTGCTTGAATGCGCCTCACGCCGCATGGTAATGCAGAGGCGGCTCAACGAGCTCCTGGTTACAGCCGGTAGGTTTAGGAGTCGCTTCCTTCCGACTCTGCTCGCGTTGCGTGTGATGCCGAGCTGGCGGCTGAACGAGCTCCTGGTTACAGCCGGTAGGTTTAGGAGTCGCTTCCTTCCGACTCTGCTCGCGTTGCGTGTGATGCCGAGCTGGCGGCTGAACGAGCTCCTGGTTACAGCCGGTAGGTTTAGGAGTCGCTTCCTTCCGACTCTGCTCGCGTTGCGTGTGATGCCGAGCTGGCGGCTGAACGAGCTCCTGGTTACAGCCGGTAGGTTTAGGAGTCGCTTCCTTCCGACTCTGCTCGCGTTGCGTGTGATGCCGAGCTGGCGGCTGAACGAGCTCCTGGTTACAGCCGGTAGGTTTAGGAGTCGCTTCCTTCCGACTCTGCTCGCGTTGCGTGTGATGCCGAGCTGGCGGCTGAACGAGCTCCTGGTTACAGCCGGTAGGTTTAGGAGTCGCTTCCTTCCGACTCTGCTCGCGTTGCGTGTGATGCCGAGCTGGCGGCTGAACGAGCTCCTGGTTACAGCCGGTAGGTTTAGGAGTCGCTTCCTTCCGACTCTGCTCGCGTTGCGTGTGATGCCGAGCTGGCGGCTGAACGAGCTCCTGGTTACAGCCGGTAGGTTTAGGAGTCGCTTCCTTCCGACTCTGCTCGCGTTGCGTGTGATGCCGAGCTGGCGGCTGAACGAGCTCCTGGTTACAGCCGGTAGGTTTAGGAGTCGCTTCCTTCCGACTCTGCTCGCGTTGCGTGTGATGCCGAGCTGGCGGCTGAACGAGCTCCTGGTTACAGCCGGTAGGTTTAGGAGTCGCTTCCTTCCGACTCTGCTCGCGTTGCGTGTGATGCCGAGCTACCATGACCAGCGTGACGTCCTTGCGATAACGACGCTTAGGAAATCGTCTTGACAAAACGTTCACTTAAAAAACAAGTGTCGTAAAGCTGAAGTACAATTTTTTTTGCGGCAACGTTAAGAGCATATGTATGTAGTTAATGACCACAGCACTTTGTACTCAGTACAATTATTTATTTATTTCTTATATACATTATATACTCAGCAACCGTCTGATGATATGGAAGCAGGCCTTATGTCCAACAGGTTACGCCAACATATGAAATACTGCATACTGGTTTGGCTCCTGCCCTTGCTACTATTTATTTGTTAAAACAATTGATCGTATTACCATTCAAGTGACTAGGGAACAGGTCGTGTATTTTAAGTCGAAGTACAACGCTACAAGTTTCCTCAATACATATCTAATATCCGAGATGTCGCCAAAATAAAACACTGATGGATGTACCAAACCGATAGAAAACTAGTTTTCAATATTTCTGTGACGAAGTTGTTGGCAATTTATACTTTCAAATACGGCACCAAACAAATTTTCAAACACAAAATTATATGCATATTTCAGCTGAATAACCCAGAATATAAAACATCTCACACGATTGAACCAGGTATAACAATGCACAATTACTAATTAATTAAATAATTAATTAATCTAACACATTTTCGGTCTGGAACTGTCAATTGATTTCTCTACTGTAACGTATCATTAGAGCTAGTGATTTTTCACGAAAAAATATGAGTACACGGTAGACTTCAATACTATAAGCACCCAACAGCAGTTTGTCTACTGCAATTGGTTAATGTCTGATTCAGATCGCGTTTTCATATTTGACCGGGCCACTCAGAATTCGGCAACATCAGCGCGGCTTCTGCGTGATTCGTGTGCATATATTTAACACGTGTTAAAAAGTGGTTCAGCCAATTAAGATACGTAAAAGACCCTACAGTGTTTTGAAATATAACTTGTCTTAAAATATTTCCGCGAAATTTTACTACCCCATACGTATCATACATATTCCTTAAAAAAAATTAACTCATTCGGACCCAGTGTACACATTTGTGTGCATTACGCACGCCTGTAAGTGATTTTTGGTCTGTACTGCACACTGCGAAGCTCAATGACCAATGATCTAACCTGTGGGTAAATGATTCGCAAACAGCCTTACTGGTCTAGGTGTAACTGGTTCATGTTACTTTAGCCGAACATATAGCCTACAGCTCATTGACTGTGATAATGAAACAATTGCTGTGTCAACTTAAGTACATCACGCATAATATATTTTTTTTGTTCGCAACACATGAAACTGTAAGCTAAAGTGGGTCTGAAAGGGTTAAAACAATATCTTTAAGTTCCACAATTTTTAATATTGTAAATGGTTTAGTTTTCGCATTGCCAAATCAAATATCAAGCATGATATTAGCACGTAATTATAGGGTTGAGTGGTGGTGGAGTTTAGGGGGGGGGGGGCGAAAAAGAAAAGTATTTGTCAAAACCAGGTTATTTGTTTTGCAGCACAAAAACATCAAACAGTACAAAACAAATGTAACAGAAAATTCTACACATTCTTTTGCTGAATTGGGGTTTGAAACACTTGCCAGTCCGGGCCACCGGTATATGCTATAGAAGAGTGACACGTCCTGGGAGTCAACAATAAGTCAACAACAGCAGACGGACAGGGGAGTGCGAGCAACACTTACCCCTGACCCCCTCCCAAA
>NQII01002039.1:409092-452854 GCA_002778355.1 Clitarchus hookeri
ATATATATATATATATATATATATATATATATATATATATAAACACACACAGCATAAAAACCACGTGGCTAGGACTAATTTTAGAACACCGGTTAAATAAACACGTCTTCTAACCTAATTTTAAAGCAACAACTATGTAATCAAGTTATGCGAAATAATTTTGTTTTGTAAAAGCACAGATCTGCTCAGAACTAAACGGATTCAAACGATACGTCACTATTGGGCAACGTGATTTACAGTAGTATCGGCAACTACTGGGCAAATCGTGAGCGTGTGTTAGACATGCGCAGAAGAAAGAAAATAGTTTGTGGTGTAGGGCGGCAGCAGGCAAGGATCAAGTGTAGGAGACGAGGATGCTTGAAGGACAGCGAAGCCGTGCCAGATACACGTCCTTGAACCCGCGAATGTGTCCAGTGCGGAGTCTCCGGCAGCGAGCGAGCGGCTGTCGAGAGTATGGAGGACGACGTGGCGTGTCCGCAACTGAGTGATGGCCGACAAGAACACACAGAGGCGGCACTGTGTCAGCACAGAGGCGAGGCGCAGTGTGCAAGCACAAGGGCGGCGCATTCACCCGCCCCGCCCTGCCACTACGGCCCAGGCGCGCGATGGCCGCGCAGATACCGCCCGCTCTGCCGGTGGTCCTCCACCAGCGTTCCGGTGCTCCCACCACCACGCACGGCCTCTACACTATAGGTAGGGCCAGAGACTATTTTGGCGTAAAAATCGGAGCATACAGTAGACTTCAATACTATATACACACCTCAACTGTTGTTATACCTCCATTGGCTGCTGGTGCCGTGTCCGTCTTTGACCAAGCCACTCAGGACTAAGTAACTCCGACACTGAACATTCGTGATTCGTGCGCAAACTGTTAACACGGGCCAGAACATTTTTTTAGCCAATCAAAGAAGCTGGACGACCCTACAGTGCTTTGGACTGTATCTTGTCTCGAAATCTCTTCGCGAAATATCACTGCTCCTAACTATAGACTTTTCACGGTAAAGCAAGCCCTTTTTAAAACCATTTCATTTAGAATATAAGTCAATAAATATTTTTTATTGCGCCCTTAGACGTTAACTTCCGAGACAGGTGAAATATATACACTACGTTTATTACACATGACAATTAATTTTTTAAAAGTGGCGGAAGGATAAAAATATGGCTGATACTCAAAAGTGCTTAGTTTAACGCGAAGAGCCTATTGGCGTGCTACTGTAATTTTCTCAGGACACTTCTATCTGCTGCCAAACTGTACTTGGACTCAGCTGCGTGTGGTGAAGTGTTGCAAGGGTAAGCTGGTGCTTGCTCAGTGCTGTAAACACTCGGCGCACTCAGCAGGAACCAGTAACCAGAGTGGAGCCGGGAGAAACTGAATGTATTGCAGTCACTCACGAGAGAGCGGCGAGGCACCCAATACACACGTGCTGTGACGCCAACCGCACTACTACGTTTAAGTGGCTGATGTGTAAGCTAGCACATAGCAAAACACAGCTTACCTTGCAACAGTTCACCACACGCCGCTGCTTGGACTGCCTTGACCACAAACTGTTGCAGAGCTCTTTAACATTTCGTGTTATAATACAGTAACACGCCGTATGCCACACAAGTATTTGTGAATTTCACACGTGTCATTGGACCTTCGCTCATCGGACACGTCCTAGAAGTCCGAACCAATAGTATACATTCAGCACACCGGCGGCTTGATTCCGTATGGGCCAACCGAACAGTAGAATGAGCTCCGACTGTGACAATAGCCAATGAGCAAATTACATCTGCTCGAGTAAACATAGCATTGTGAATTCTAGCCTAGTGCCGTTTTATAACGCGAAATAATATCACGTCTAGTTATGACGTTTGGCTGCAGGCCGCACATAACAAAATCGTAACAAAAGAATGCCAATTCATATACAAATTACAATTAAAATGAAAGTTCTCACTAAAGGGGACAAGCCAGTATTTCAAGCTTACGACGGCCCGTGAAGTTTGGGCAGTGTACAAAACATCTTTGAACAAGCGAAGCGTCCCATTGTTCTGTTAATGTATTTCTTGCTGTAGGGAGTAAAAAAAACGTGCTGCCGTGCTGGTGCAGGTGGCGCTGTCGTTCTTTGCGCTGTTGAGTACTACAGCTAGTGTTATCCTGATGTTAAATCTAGTTCTTTCAGCTTACAATAGGTGTCTAGAGAGATCGCCGCTTGTCTTTGTATTGACATTTCACTGCGCTCATGTGTCATCAGTAGGGACAGGTGTTTTTAGCGAAAAGATTTCAAGACCAGTTGTACTCCAAAACACTTTAGTTCGTATGCATTTTCGTGGTTGGATTATTTTTAATGTCACGTGCCACAAGTGTCTGCCCGTGAATCACGGACGTTCAGCAACGGAGTACTTTATTCAGATTGGCCCAGTTAAATAAGAAAGTGTCTTCTCACGTAGACACGCTGCCAATAACCAAAGGAAGTTGTGGTTGTGGACGTAGGATATTTAAGTCTTAACATTTTGGCACCTACATAAGCAATATTGCCTACAGGCTATTCACGGTAAGAGAGCGCTTTTGAAAGTCCCCTCATTTGGAATAATAGTCAATAAATATATTTCATTTTAGCCTTAGACGTTAACTTCTGAGTGCGGTGGAATCTACACACTGTGTTTATTACTTACATGGCAATGTATATTTAGAAAAAGGTGGTTAAAGGATAAAAAAATTGACTGAAATAAAAAAAGTAACTAGGGCCTCAAAAGTTCTCACTTTACTGTGAACAGCTTACCACAAATAATTCTGTACTTTGAATGTGTTTCTTCTGACACGAATCCCCACACACGATGATCATTATTTTAAAAATTAAGTTAGTTGATAACAACTACGTATTTACACAATTAACAACTCTCTTTTTTTTAACGTTCGGGGGGGCAGATTTTTGTTGGTTTATGTTTCAGCAAATACGATCGCAAACAATTACGGTGGTAAACTCTTCGTTCACGAAAAGTCACATATTTGTTTATTGGTTTAATTTGTCCTTGTTACACAATTAACAAATGTCATCATTTTAATTTCCGGAAGCGAATTTCTGAGTTTGTTTACGTTTTTCAAAGCACGTTTGGAAAATATTGCATTGGTAAACACTTTCAAATGTGTGCGTTCGAAGAAAGTATGTTCTTTATTAATGACTTTTATTTTATTACTTAAAACGACTTAATTAGAAGTTTTATAATTTTGGTGCTAATTTGGTTTCCGATGCTTTCCGCGCTGATCCTGCGCATGAGCCTTATTGGCTCAAGATTCACGTGGTGCACGGCCAATCACATGCAAAGTGCCGACCGTCTGCTGGTAGCCTGTCACCGCTGTCGGTGAAAGATAAAAGCTGGCCATATCCACCGTGAAGGCACCCGGCCGACAACAGTGACGTCACAATCAAATAATCCAATCAGATATCAGACTGGCAACGACACGACACCGACCGGCAGAGCACTCGCCGGCTGATTGTAGCAATGCGCTAAACCGAACACCAGTGAGGTATTTCTCAAGTAACAACCGAATAATCTCTTTACGTTTTACTTCTTCCTTTTTATCGTACTGTAAATCTCGCATTCCAAAGTGGCCGAAATTACAGTGATCGGACTATAATAGAAAGAACCAATGCCTGCATGCTCATCACGGAAGTTTAAAACTTAACACGCCTGACTGCAGCACCGGAGACCATCTTCGCACGTTGATGATAAACTGAAGTTGTGTTAGGCGTAACGCGTTCTCTTGACAGCCTGTTCAGAGAATTACACGAAGGTATAGGCTGTTCATAGTTAATTGATCACTTTTGAAACCAACCTTTAAAAAATGTCACTTCCTCTACCTGCATATTTTTAACTGGCATGAGCCCAGTAAGGTTGGCAACGACGTAGGAAAAGTAGTTCCCTATCTTAACGTTTAATTAAAATAGTTAGATAAAGATTTGTGAATACTGAAATAATTCCTTTTGCTTTGTGTTCTTTTTAATACTTTTAAGTGTAGCAATACAACATTTGTAAAATATTTCCTTTTCTAATAATTTCACAGTTACACTTGACCGACGCATGAATAAAATTATCAGGTCGGTGGCAATGTTAATTTTATGTACGATGGAAGAAAACACAATGAGCATACAAGTAGATCTTACGCAGAAAAAGCCTACAGCAAAGACAGAGACAAAAAAAACACTGCAGCTTTAAAAAAATCTCATTTGCAGAGAGCCAATGTGCATAAAAATNACATATGGCGGGTCCATCTGCAGCAGCAGCCATTAGGCCGGGCAGTTTTCCGCCGCGCTGATGAGGTGACCACAAATTGTAATTCCAGCGAGGCTCTGGCTGGCGATGTGAGAAGCTCCTCCCAGCGGTGTTCTCATGGGGCCCGGGGGCGTCCACGCCCCACAGTACCTAAAGCTGTTCCAGAGCCTACATTTTTTCTAGGTCTTGAGGAATTTTTTTCTGTTTCGTTAACATTGCGGTAAAAATACCAACTCATTAAAAAACAAACATCCATTGTTATTTTTCTAGTGTAAATATACGAATTTAAACTTAACCTGGTTCGTACAAATCTCAAAAAGTTATTTGAACACAAAGTCTGCATCGCGTCGCCGCTCGAGGAATTCGCAAGTAATGTAAAGTAGAAGTCATGGTTTTCGTCGCGAGGTTATGCATAGAAAGCCTGAAGGAAACAACGAGAACGAATTACTTGCGGCTAATGCCACTTGAAAGCCGACTCGCTACAAAATTAAATTCGTAACTGGAAGTAAGATTTGTTTGAATCATTGCAATACATTTGTAAGGGCGTTCACGGTTAACTGAGCACTTTTGAAAGCTCTGCTTAGGATCTACTTGTATTCTCGTTCTGTGTATCCTTCCGCCATACGTAAAATTTAACATTGCCATGGACCGTCTCATTGCATTCATGCGTCACACAAGGGAAACAGCGGGAATTTTTAGGAAAGTACATTTTTTTTGATAATATGCAAACTTATGCAAACTCTCATGAGTACAAAACAAGGAACAAGAACATCAGTAGCTATACATTTAAACATCACACTCGCAATACAACGTCAAGTCTTTTCATTAAATCGTTTCCAACTTAACAGGCATGCACGTGTGTACTGTAGCATTTATGTAGCCATTAACTTTTTTTTTTTTCAAAGGTTGATTTTAAAATTGCTTACATTACCACGAACAGCCGTTAGATGCTGTTGCCATAGCCTATACATAGAGACCTGCAACAACTCTTGAGTTCAGTGGCAAGCAGGCAATAATCCGCAGTCGTATATGGAATACTGCGGACATCAACAGCCCGCAGATTACTTGCTGTCACAGTGGGAGGCGATGACTGCATTTTGTTGCATATTTATTACTGGGTAAAGGTTCGCCATGAAGTGTCAAATAACCCATGGACCAACTGTTCGAGTTTTAAAATTCTAGCTTGTCCCTAAAGTAATCCACACATTTTTCAGCGGCGGAACTAANAGCCATTAGGCCGGGCAGTTTTCCGCCGCGCTGATGAGGTGACCACAAATTGTAATTCCAGCGAGGCTCTGGCTGGCGATGTGAGAAGCTCCTCCCAGCGGTGTTCTCATGGGGCCCGGGGGCGTCCACGCCCCACAGTACCTAAAGCTGTTCCAGAGCCTACATTTTTTCTAGGTCTTGAGGAATTTTTTTCTGTTTCGTTAACATTGCGGTAAAAATACCAACTCATTAAAAAACAAACATCCATTGTTATTTTTCTAGTGTAAATATACGAATTTAAACTTAACCTGGTTCGTACAAATCTCAAAAAGTTATTTGAACACAAAGTCTGCATCGCGTCGCCGCTCGAGGAATTCGCAAGTAATGTAAAGTAGAAGTCATGGTTTTCGTCGCGAGGTTATGCATAGAAAGCCTGAAGGAAACAACGAGAACGAATTACTTGCGGCTAATGCCACTTGAAAGCCGACTCGCTACAAAATTAAATTCGTAACGNAGGAAACAACGAGAACGAATTACTTGCGGCTAATGCCACTTGAAAGCCGACTCGCTACAAAATTAAATTCGTAACGGGAAGTAAGATTTGTTTGAATCATTGCAATACATTTGTAAGAGCGTTCACGGTTAACTGAGCACTTTTGAAAGCTCTGCTTAGGATCTACTTGTATTCTCGTTCTGTGTATCCTTCCGCCATACGTAAAATTTAACATTGCCATGGACCGTCTCATTGCATTCATGCGTCACACAAGGGAAACAGCGGGAATTTTTAGGAAAGTACATTTTTTTTGATAATATGCAAACTTATGCAAACTCTCATGAGTACAAAACAAGGAACAAGAACATCAGTAGCTATACATTTAAACATCACACTCGCAATACAACGTCAAGTCTTTTCATTAAATCGTTTCCAACTTAACAGGCATGCACGTGTGTACTGTAGCATTTATGTAGCCATTAACTTTTTTTTTTTTCAAAGGTTGATTTTAAAATTGCTTACATTACCACGAACAGCCGTTAGATGCTGTTGCCATAGCCTATACATAGAGACCTGCAACAACTCTTGAGTTCAGTGGCAAGCAGGCAATAATCCGCAGTCGTATATGGAATACTGCGGACATCAACAGCCCGCAGATTACTTGCTGTCACAGTGGGAGGCGATGACTGCATTTTGTTGCATATTTATTACTGGGTAAAGGTTCGCTATGACGTGTCAAATAACCAATGGACCAACTGTTCGAGTTTTAAAATTCTAGCTTGTCCCTAAAGTAATCCACACATTTTTCAGCGGCGGAACTAAAAGACAAACTAACAAGGTGGCTACTCGAAGGATAGGGCACCGTGCATGACATTAAAAGCACGTGCTTACCCAGTACGCAATCATTTTAATCACACATACAATCGTCAGTACTTAGTGGATAGGCTATTAGAGCTAGCGATTTTTCGCGAAAAAATATAAGTACACGGCAGACTTCAATACTATAAATACTCAACAGCAGTTTGTCTACTGCCAATGGTTGCTGTCTGTTTGAGAAGGAGTTTTCATATTTGACCGGTCCACTAAGAATTCGGCTACATCGGCACGGTTCTTACGTGATTCGTGTGCAGACAGTTAACACCTGTGTCAATGTTTTGAAATATATCTTGTCTTGAAATCATTTCGNTTAGTGGATAGGCTATTAGAGCTAGCGATTTTTCGCGAAAAAATATAAGTACACGGCAGACTTCAATACTATAAACACTCAACAGCAGTTTGTCTACTGCCAATGGTTGCTGTCTGTTTGAGAAGGAGTTTTCATATTTGACCGGTCCACTAAGAATTCGGCTACATCGGCACGGCTCTTACGTGATTCGTGTGCAGACAGTTAACACCTGTGTCAATGTTTTGAAATATATCTTGTCTTGAAATCATTTCGCGAAATTTCATTACCCCAATGGATAGGCTATCCAAAGACTTTGCAAAATTTTCTATTTTCTAAATAAGTGTATGCATTAAACTTACATTAGTAACCATGCACTTGGTTTCAAGAATAATTTCATTTCATCAAATGTAAAATCAGCTACAAGGGAGTGGGGGGCTAAAAGGGCCACATACCCTCCACCACCCTGGCGACGAGATTCGTTCTGACTTATATGACCAACTGAACAAAATGTGTATAAACAGAGCACACCTAGTCACCAAACAAAAGACATCCGAAATTTAAGATGCAATATTACCATTCAGCTCAATTTTTAGTATCTTGTTTACTTCATTTCCCTTGTACGATATGTGGAGAGTGAGCTAATCACACATAAATTATTATCATGATCCTGTAGGGCAAACGAAAAACAAACTGAATGTGTAGATTATTTTCATTTGTGTTCACTACACCCATTTTTTCCAGTACTATATGCAAAAACTGTAGCTCTTATTTTGCAAATCTTAGCACATTTTGTAAGGTGACAGCATTACAATTCATAAGGGCTTTATTCTGGTTTAGTTATTGTGTTTACAACATAAACTAAGGCGCAAGTGCAAAACATTGACCAAAACTATTGGGTTAGGGGTTTTGGCCGCAGATTTGGGCCACCTGCCCCACTGTGCGACAGCTTCACTCACAGTGTGAGCTCCAAGTCCCTAGACATGTGGTTCGGAGTTCACAGCCCACTTGGGCCACAACGCCCTGCTGCGGTCGTTTCAGTGTGCAATAATGGGCGATGCAAAAACACAGCAAAACACAAGGAGCGGGTTATGTTCGAGGTGACGGGATATGTTGCGGAGTGTATGTGGGGTCGCGGCTTATCGGCGCCAGTGGCTTGGTGAGGTAGGCGGGGCGGCCCCCCAATGGCGGCGTGATAAGGCTCGGTTATCGGCCAGGGATAAGCCTTATTTATGTGGTGTTTGCCGGCGCGGCGGGGCCCACTCCTTCAACGCCTCTCCTGCACGTAAATCATCTGCTCGCCGCACCCCCGCCCCTCCTCTCCAATACCCGGGACGCACGAGGTCCGTGGCTGCCGGCTGGTCACGACACTACTAGCATGCCGCCATCAAGACTCTAGTCCATTCGCGGTTACTTCGCACTTTTTGAATTAAAACTTTGAAAAATCACCCCCTCTATGACGTATTTGGTTATTTCCTAAATAGGATACGTACCACAAGCATGTTTATACTTCTGTTAACATAAACGTTATGGCGGGTTCAATCCCTGGCCGATGCCGCCTGTCGGCGGGTTTTCTCGAGGATCCCCCGTTTCCCCCGCCCTTGCATTCCGGCGCTGCTCCATTCTCACCTCATTTTACCCTCATCGGTTCTCTAGACGTCGTTGTTAAGACCCGCCCAAATCTCTCAACTCAACCTTTAGTTTTGGTTAAATCGAACTTTTACTTATATTTTATCTATGAATTATAATATTTCATTAATATGAAGGAAAACAGTGAGATATTAGGTGTGTTGGTGTTGCCGAGTAAGAAATAGTTCTTGTGCAAAACACTATTACACTGAGTGCGCACAAATGCGGTGCGTTGTCCCTTTGGTGTAATTTTCAAGACTTGGTTATTAAGCTTTCTCTGCATGAGGCGGGGGGATATCCTGGAAGTAGAACTTAAGCAGGGCTTCAGAAAAGTTCAAAGTAACAGTGAATGAACCTTATAGGCTGTTTACGGTAAACTGAGCACTTTTGAAAGCTCTGCGTAAGATCTACTTATACGCACATTGTGTATTCCTCCACCATATGTAAAATAAACATTGATGTGGGCCTCATCACTTTATTCATGCGTCGCTCAAGTGAAATTGTAAAATTACCAGAAAAGTAAATGTTTCAGTTCGCTAATTCCTACCCTTACATGCGTAAAAAACGAAAGTAAAAAAGGAATAATTTCAGTATTCAAAAACGTTTAATGTAACACTTTTAATTCAACGATAAGAGACGGAACTAATTTCCCTCCGTCGTTACCAACTTTACTGGGCGCTTCCCAGTCGGTGAGCCTGTAAAACATTTGCAGTTTTTGAGGCAGTGCCATTTTTCAAAGGTTGATTAGAAAAGTGTTTAAATAACCGTGAACAGCGTATACATACTCTGTTGTGTCAATGGACGTCAGTTTATCCCCTCGTGTGCACACGTGCCTTTCAATTACATTCCACTAACATCTCAACTGAGTCCTTACATCCCTAGTTGTCACTAAACCAAATTTTTGGCAAGGATATTATTTCTGAACAAAAAAAATTAAACTCAGGAAAATATTTTGTAACTATTCATCACCGAAGGTTTATCATCTTCTGCTGCTTCCAGCCTACGGCTTGATCAGCATCGCAAAAGCCCGCCAACTCCCTCACAACCCTTCTCCGAACTGCTACATTCCTGCTATTATCTGCTGTTCCCACAGCTATGCGCTACGCTGATCTTTGCGGAACACTTCCTTCATACTTCACTCAGGTTCAGCATTCCCTGGGCAGTCTTCCCTTCTCATTCTATGCTCATGACCAAACCAACTTATCCTTACTTTCTCGGCTGTATCACTCAGATCCTGCACTCCCGCACTTCCTTGTACTGCATCACTCACATTATTCCAAACCTTGCCTCGCCTCGAAATTGCCAAAAACACTTCTCTTAAATTCTATATCTACAGTTCTAATAATGTGATGCTTGCAGCATTAATTTGTAGCTTTCATATTACCATACAGTGCATACGCTTAGTGAGAAAGCAGGAATGGTAATTTTTCCCCAATACATTCATTGTAGCATTTATACATATGCTCAGGAAATAGTCATATGCGTAAAGAAATTCCCAACTTTGTATAGTAGCGACGCTAAACATCCCTATATTTGCAGCTTGATATGTGGTATTATTTCCAAACAGAGCATAGGTTAAAAACTTACATCAGAGTTTAGAAATAAAAAATTACCAAAAACCATTTTAGTGTAGTTTTTAACACACTATAATTTAATTTAAAAATAAATAAACACTCGTTTGTGCTCATGCAGGTTCCCACTGAAGTCAAATCATTCAACAGGAAAACAGTCCATATAATATGTTGTGGGAGTTGAAGACTTGCAACTTGATTTTTGTGTTATCTCTGTTCGCGCCTATGCTAATGTAAATGACCTCTATGTTTGATATTCTGGCGTCACCAAATTTGTATTACCTTTCATCTGGTAGCTGTAACCCGAAAAAACATAATCACTATTTAAGAATAATGTCTTCTTAATCGTGAGATATTTATAAGTTAAAATTTCAATGGACAATGTTGATAGCCGAAAGGCCCACTTCCAAAACATGCCGAAAGACTCGCTTCCTAAACATGTCTCCTCAAAAAATTTAAAATATGATTTACATATATCAACAAAACAAAGGTTGAACTGCGTTGAAGTGTGTTTGAAACACACGTTCGCGAAAGAAACTGCATAACGTATTCACAGTCTGTTTTATTTCGAAAAGAACACACCAACTTCAGACTACTTGTGAAGACGTTCAAGACCCGTTGCGTTTTCAAGCGTTAATTTAGACCTGTGTAATAAAGCCAGAGTCAGGTTTTGCGACTACTTGTACAGAAAACCGTAAATAAATGTGTACCGAACTTGTAGATGCAACAGCAGAAGCCCTACGGCTTAACACTGCAAGACTTGCACGTCAGTTCAGTGCTTCGCGCACAAAGGCGATGAGGCAGGCTATTTGACGCGCCTGCCAGCTTCGCCTGCCTCTAAGCCTCCACAAAAATAGAGGCATACTGGTGCCGCAAATTAAATCTGCCTCGTAATATAAAATCTTGAATTTATTAGTTTAGTTCCGGGCTGCAGAAAAATAAGTAAAATACCGACTAGTGCCGCGCACAAAAAAAATCACAGCAATGCAATTATTTAGTAATTTTCATGGATAAAAAAGTATAGTGGCCATTGTTGGAAGACCGCATTTCACTAATAATTAACTGTAGGTAGAGGACTCTCGTCACTGGTTGCGTCTTGTAAGTTACAAAGAGTTATTTATGAATCCTTGGTAAACAAAAACGCGTGGGCTTCAGCGGCCAAGATGAAGAGCTAATGGGTTAATAAAAGGGTTAGTTGCTTAGGTGCAGCACTTCCTTGTAGCGACTAGAGCTGATCAATAGCTGTCAGCTGGCTGAGCGCGAGCTGCCACCCACACGAAGTTCCCAGAAGACTTCCTGCGTGGTCTAGGAAGGGCCAGGGAATTCTCTCGCCCTCTGCCAGCCCCAGGACTCGCCAGTAGTTGGACCCCGCGGGGAGGGAGGGAGGGAGATAATAAGAGAAGGAAATTACAGGTTGTGGCCGGCGGAGCGGCACCGGAGCCCGTGCCAGTGTTTAATTAGCCCGGCTAAATAAAGGCATGCAATTAGGCGACAGGCGAGGACAGGCGGTGTGTGTGTGTGTGTGTGTGTGTGTGTCGTCGCAGTCGTGCGCTGTAGCCTTACGTCACCTGCGTCACCGTGCACTGCAGCGAGATCCTCGGCGGGAACTGCGGTCTACACAGCTCTCTACCCGCCGTCCAGCCAGTACTCGGATACAGAAGAGGAAGGAACTCCCGAGTAATGCGACTTCGACCGCCATTCGTCGCTACCAGCAACGCACATTTGAAGGGAGTTCAAGGTTGTTCACGATAAAGTTAATGTCCTCAATAAACAATTACTATTCTACACTGAGAGAAATGTTTGTTCCAGCCAACAGAAATTTTTTTGTATAGGGCAAAAAAAAATATATTTTGTTGCCCAAACAAAACTTGAAAAGCAACAAAATCAGCTTTGTTCATCTAACAAAATTCATGCTCGAATAAACAGAACCTGTGTTGGAACAAAATAAATGAGACTGTCAACACAATATTTTGTTGAATCAAGTGTAGAATATTTGCTTGGCCACTCATTTGGTTGCCTTCCTTCGGAAATACAGCTTGAGAGTTTGTTCGAATTTCTTGTGACAATTAAGATAGTAATAGTGTTTGTTAGTGAATTTATTGATGCTTAATAATGGTGTAAACATCCTAATAAAACAAGTTCAACAGAAAACTATAAAGCAAATATGTAAAATTTAAAATATTCATTTGCGCACGTTGTCCATTATTTTAAATGTATATATTTTAAAACATTCCAATTTCATGAGTAGTCACATTCATGATGTTGCTAAGTCGTAGCGCTCCGGCGAAGATGATCTAGATTAGACTCTCGGTCGGGCTTCGGCCTACCAAATAATTGGTTGGGGCAACCACGTAAGAGCAACAAAATAATTTCGTTTCAAAGACAAAATATTTTACTGTCCCTACACCAACAATTAATTTGGTTGCGCAAACCCAAGATTCAACAAAACATTTTTTTTTTCAGTGTACCGCATTAATACGCTGAAAAATTAAACGAATCTTTCTAACGATAATTATACACTTCACTACTCTACTTCACCCAGAATGCACGAATTATACCAGCCTCTCCCAGCTCAACTCTTGTCGCCTAGGCGGATCTCTGCAGATACGACGGCCCTAGTCCAGGAACACTCGCTGGACACCCATGACCACAACACGTTATAACAATCTTCTTGGTGGCGTAAACAATTGTGTTTATACCTCCGTTAATCTTACCAGGATTATTCCACACTCCACTACCTCATGTCCATGGACAACCTCATTCTGCTTCGAAGCGTTTATCGAAGGTGTCACATAGACATCAAGTGCGAGCTGTCAATCAAGCAGACGCGTGACATCAACGCCACAACCCCTCCCTCTGCTTCAGCCCTCGCTGTGCTGGTTTCTTTACCTTCCCGTCGCATGACTCACTGTGCTGCTGTATGACTCGGGAAGGAGCAGGCTACTTGCACGAACAGAGAAGCGCATAGGATTTGAAGCTGGGAGGGGCTTCGATTCAATAAACATTTACATCACGGTAATATATTTCCATTCAGATTCAGTTTTCTGTACAATCCAGTCAAACTTATGACATAATTATTAAATTGCTAGAAAAAGCTAGGCGCCTTTACGAAAGTCTCTCGTGTCGAAAGTAATTGGTAGTGACATACAGTAAAAAAAAATTATTTGAAAATAAAATTTTCAAGTATTTGTACAGTTTTTGTTTGTAAAAAAAATACTTCTGCATCACACTTTTAGTTTGTTTACACTCTACAGCACAAAGTCTAGTCTTATAGAGGTTGTTTAGAAACTGAAAGAACGTAATTACTGCTCCAAAAATTACACGATGAATGTTTAGACTAGCTAGACATTTCACGGTAATGTGTAAAAGGTACACATGAGAGCCAAAAAAAACTGGTATAGGCGTGCGTATGCAAATAACAGAGGTATGGAACCAATCAGAGTAACGCGATGCGGTCGGCAGCGTCTATATAAGACAACAAACGTCTGGCAAAGTTATTAGATCGGTTACTGCTGCTACAATGGCAGGTTATCAAGATTTAAGTGAGTTTGAACGTGGTGTTATAGTCGGCGCACGAGAGATGGGACATAGCATTTCCGAGGTAGCGATAAAATTTGGATTTTCGCGTACGACCACTTCACGAGTGTACCGTGAATATCGGGAATCCGGTAAAACATCAAATCTTCGACATCGCTGCGGCCGGAAAAAGATCGTGAACGAACGGGACAAACTACGACTGACGAGAATCATTAAACGTGACAGACGTGCAACCCTTTCTCAAATTGGTGCAGATTTCAATGCTGGGCCATCAACAGTGTTAGCGTGCGAACTATTCAATGGACCATCATTGATATGGGCTTTCGGAGCCGAAGGCTCACTCGTTGACTGTTGTTGACTGAACGACACAAAGCTTTACGCCTCGCCTGGGTCCACCAACACCGCCATTGGACTGTTGATGACTGAAAACACGTTGCATGGTCTGACGAGTCTCATTTCCAATTGTATCGGGCGGATGGAAGTGTACGGGTATAGAGACATCCTCATAATTTCATTGACCCTACATGGCAACAGGGGACTGTTCAAGCTGGGGGAGGCTCTGTCATGGTATGGGGCGTGTGCAGTTGGCGTGAAATGGGGCCCCTGATACGTCTAGATACGACTCTGACAGGTGACAGATATGTAAGCATCCTGTCCGATCACCTGCACCCATGCATGTCCATTGTGCATTCCGACGGACGTGGAAAATTCTAGCAGGACAATGCGATATCACACACGTCGAGAGTTGCTACAGAGTGGCTCCAGGAACACTCTTCTGACTTTAGACACTTCCATTGGCTACCTAAATCACCAGACATGAACATTATTGAGCATATCTGGGATGCCTTGCAACGTGCTGTTCAGAAGATATCTCCACCGCCTCGCACTCCTATGGATTTGTGGACTGCCCTGCAGGATTCATGGCGTGAATTGCCTCCTGCATACCTTCAGACATTAGTCGAGTCCATGCCACGTCGTCTTGCGGCACTTCTGCGTGCTCTCGGGGGCCCTACACGATATTAGGCAGGTGTACCAGTTTTTTTTTTGGCTCTTCAGTGTATTAGTCACGTGACACTCTTGCAACATTCATCTCTCATTCATAGTTTAAAATTTTCTTCTCCTCTTAAATAATATTGGCATGGGGTTGATAAAATATGTTACATAGCTGAAAGCTCTTGAAGGGGCTTGAGCGCCAAGGTCCTCCCACCGCCTGCAAGTTCGACCACCCGGTAGGCAGGAATATTTATTTTCCAAAACACTGTAGCGTTTTTCTATTTTTAACATGGAATAATGCACTTTAACTAAGCTGAAATGTTTGCAGACGAATCACACAACGTTAAGAGTATAAAAATTCTCATTGGCACAGCGAAGTAAGGAAACATTTTCACACAAACGACAGCCGATAACAGAAGATAGACGTCCGAATTGTACACAACTTGTATACTAAAAGCCGAGCTTTTGTTTGCGATAAATCAACTGTCTCTATTTATAGTACGAGTATTCAGACGTCATTCTTGAAATATAAATAACAATTCAATTACTGGTTGAACAACTATAGTTACACAGAATCGGAAATGCTGAGTACATTCCGAAATCCAACTACTTGCCTCAACAATACTAATGGAAAATCTGGCATCATAGANAATCGGAAATGCTGAGTACATTCCGAAATCCAACTACTTGCCTCAACAATACTAATGGAAAATCTGGCATCATAGAGCCATATATTTGGTCAAGCAGTGCCTTGAAACTTGTTAGAAGGCATATAGCCTGACTAACAGGTAATCCTGTCCGGAATGGGGCATCTTCTCTGACATAAGTAGGGATGATACCATTTTCTCAATTATTTTAAAAATACATTAGACTACAAACACTTGTAAATTTATGCTCTTCGTGCAAGTCAGTCACAGTTAATTACATACGCTCTGCANATACATTAGACTACAAACACTTGTAAATTTATGCTCTTCGTGCAAGTCAGTCACAGTTAATTACATACGCTCTGCACAACACGAATAAAAAGGGGGTGGGGAAACAGAATTCCATGCTATGTGAACTATGGGCAAAAATACTTACTCACTGGGCCCGCAGTCAATAAACAATGAAGCTCTAGTATGCTAAGGACCAATGAATCTCTAGTATGCTTAGGACCGTGGTGTCTAGGAGTTTAGCATACACGTCACTTAACCTGAGAAACAATCCCTAGACATAATACTCCTTCACACAGCATCACAGACACAATGGGCTATTAGTAATTATACATCAAAGGAACAGCCACACTTTTTCGCTTCGCTTCTGTGCATTTATTAATTATGTGCCGCATGATATCAAGTACAGTGCTTTGCAGCGCGCGGCAGTACGTCGGGACCTAGGCTCGGTTGAGTAACTCGCAGAGCAATGAATGCTAATCCGGTAATTGTTGCGAACATGCGGGTTCAACTTACGCCGGCTGCTTTGCCTAATCTCCTATTGTCTGGCGTTCACGAGGTTACGTGATCTCACGGCTGACTTGGGGGGCAAACTGCAGTCTGCCACACGCTCCACTGCTCACCGACTGTTGCTTGCAGGCGCTACTACCGTGCTAACAACTGTTCGCTCAGCATCTTTTTTTGCTTGTGCGCTGTGTTACAGCGGATAAGATAAGACGCCCGCCGCACAGTTATTTTCGGTAATGCATCGGCACTAAAAGCATTCCTGTGACGACACTTCTGAGATGTGAAGGTTCTAGGTCCAAGTCCCGGATAAGGCATGTATGTTAACTTGGGTTATGTTAGTCTTAAAAGTACACTGTCCACCTTATATACCTTTCGGCTTATGAAGCGGGTAATGCGATAACGGACATTTTAAATTAACTTATATTTCGAAGGGTATTGTTACACGACGCCTGAGGGGAGTACCCGAGTTCGTAAAGGACGGAGGTCTTAATAAAAATAAAATAACTAAATTTGATTTTTAATTTATTAACACAGCTATTATTTAACGCATTAAATCTGTCTCCACTATTACTCTTTTTATTTCTCAGTTAACATAATATTTAAAGTCCTTCTTAATGTCCCTGTTTGGTTATAGTCAATTAACACATACTCATCATTAACACACGTTCAGTTTGTCTGTTGCCGTCATTTGCAATGTCTTTCACTCACGTATCCAGTCCAATAGTCCAGCCTGCCAGTCGCACTATTCGCTGCGCCAATGCTCGCTGTCGCAGATTTTCCTCGCCGCTCGTTTCTCTTCTCGCTCGTCGTCCTTCGCTCGAAACTGCAGCCACTCACCAAACCTCCGACTCGCGGGGCCGACGCGCTTTAATATCAGTCGCCCTGACCATCTGGAAGGTTCAACGCACCCCGGGTCACGCTGGGAGAAACGAAGTCGGTAAACCAGAAAATTATTCAGATAAACTTAGAAACCCGACCTGCCGAAGATCAGCAGCGTGCGAGTTGCAAGAGGTTTATCACGGTACCAGGCGGAAGCTCCAAACACTAACAGGATTATAGCTTGCCTGTCATTCAAACCCTCCTGTTCCGCTCGCTCGCGCGGGACGGGCAAAGGCCAACGTAGACCAGCAACACGTAACAGTATTTAGTCAGTAGTCACGCTTTTATGCCTATAAGCAAAAGTAGATCCACTCGAAACACCGATATGACATAATAAGAAGACAGCTGGAAAATGTTTTAAATTTAATTTGTAGGTAATAAATATTACGGATAAAACGCCCGATTGTTTGCTGTTTTCGTCTTCTATTTCGGTCCACGATGTGAATCGAATTTAAGCATATCTTCTGGAATAACGTAACCAGTGTTATTACAGTAATATATACGGCGCAATCAAAGTATTTATTCTCTTAACATACAAAAAACGAGCTAATCATATTGTTTCAATTTAGGGACTGTTGCGATTCGGAGCCAACTGTTTGTGTAGTCAACAGTAAAATAACATGCTTGTAAAACGCGACAAACTTGCCTGATTGAAAAAAAAACAGCTGTGATATAAGTCGATACTGTGTCGTCTAATTTCTTTCTACAATTTCCTTTGCACAACTGCAGCCATATTCGTAAAGTTTTATTTCTCCACGCTTGGCGGACATTTTAAATTCCTAATGATGATGATGGTGATGATGATGACGATTGGCGAGTCATTGCTGCGGGCATGCACACAAGACGAAAATCAGTCTACCTCATCTTCAGTCTAAGGCAGCAAGTGGTGCAAGATAAAATGTGCTGTACTGGTTTTTTTTAATGGCGGAGAGAAAAGCCCCACAGAGAAGAAACATTTTATAGGGAAGTTACACTAATAAATTTTTCATCGGCGCCACAAAAATAATTTTCTAGTGGCCACATAAGTTTAGTGGTGACAACTAAATAATTATGTGTTGACAAAAAAAATATACTGGCAAGGTGAATATCAACGGAAAATTTTGTAGCTGCCATTCCCCCTCCTCCCTCCCCTCAGCCACATGAACACTGCGAGTGGTCCAGAATTTAATAAATGTCAAGGAAAACTATTGTGTGTTATTCATTAATTACATACCAAGCAAACCATGATTAGCGCTCCATGCGCCTCACGCAATATCATAGCGTAAACAAATACTGGTCAATATATTCGTCCTTATTGGATTGGAAAGGGGTTGTTAACATCCTCCCGGTGTTATGCCTGATGACTTACCAGGGCACAACTTACAAACTAACTTATGACCTACATTAAACTAACACCCATGCCTTACCTGAAATTCGAATCCAGAACCTCCCGCACCGCAGACCGGTGGCGTACCAACCAAGTGCGCCACAGGAAGTCGGCTATTCGTCCTTACGTTTTCTTTGTATTTAATCAAACAACTTGAAATACGCAACGCAACCTTTCTATAATAATTGTGCATTCCTAACATGCTACAAAAAATATTCGAAAAAAATATTGCATCAACAATTAAGTACAAGCTATTTACACATACTTTTTTTTAATTGCGAATAAAGTTACGGGAGAACGCAGATTACATTTATATGATTCTCTCTCATAATAAAAATAAGCCGCCCTTTTAAAATTCACAGAAAATATTCTTACTGTGTNTTACATTTATATGATTCTCTCTCATAATAAAAATAAGCCGCCCTTTTAAAATTCACAGAAAATATTCTTACTGTGTGTACACAACCGCGGAGTAAATATTTTTGTCACAAAGCTGCCATACATTTTGTTAATCACAATCGAAAATGTTTNTGTGTACACAACCGCGGAGTAAATATTTTTGTCACAAAGCTGCCATACATTTTGTTAATCACAATCGAAAATGTTTGGGGAAAGAAATGACACAGTGCTGATTTCATAAAGTATGAGTATGAACAATAATTTCCTCATGGCTGTTTACCTGCAAACGGAATTATTGCCTTTCATTACGCGTACTTGACTCACTTGTAAGAGTGATGAGTTAATTACGTAATTCGGTAGACGGGACAGTAATTTACTGCGCTGCTGTGTCCGTTGGCAGAAGACGCCGGGCAGGTGTGACGGACAAGGACACGTCAACGTCTACCTGACTTGCAGGCAGCAGTCTCTCAACCCAGCAGTTGCACAACAGCACAACTGCCGGACGCCCAAGGAAAAACAGGACCACCACCACCAAAGCGCAAAAAACTCCAGCCAGCACCACATTCACCGGGGGTTAGGCCGGGAGGGCTGTCCACAAAAAACTGTAAAATTAAGATATCAGTTTACGATTTTTTTTTTNTTCACCGGGGGTTAGGCCGGGAGGGCTGTCCACAAAAAACTGTAAAATTAAGATATCAGTTTACGATTTTTTTTTTAAATCCATATTCACACTTGCATCGCAAAACAGAAAACTACATTGTGAACCTGAAATAGTCCGAATTACTTAGATATGTCAAAACCATTCGGCTTGGGCAAAGTTTGAGCCACTGCTTGCACGTGAATACATGTTTTGGAATGTTGTTAAATTTCCTCGGACCAAATTTCAATGCAACTGGAATGTAGGCCTATTTTTATAAAAGCTCGAGTGTTTAAAAAGAAGTAAAAGTAAACAAAAAAACAAGTCAATGTTTAAAATGTGTTTTTGACACTTGTGCAGGGAAATGGAGAGCAAATTCTGTGGACAAGAGCAAAATATAAAAATCAGCATGTCTCGTCTTTAGAGTCGGTTTACGATTAAAGATGCGTAGGACATAATGAACGTGTACGTTTCAGAATGAAATAAGGTGGTTTTTTTTTTACGAAACGGTTCGTGGTTATAGCGTACGTGTCGTATAGGAACATCTTCAGCGTGTTGACGTGTACGAAATTGTGATATTTTATTTCGAGTCGTGTACTTGCGGACACTCAATAGTCGAAGGGAAAAATAAGGATAGAAATAATGTATTGCATTTAATCGAATCAATTTTTACGTTTTAATTTTTTTGCTTTGTATTATCATATTTTGTGTTATAAAAATCATGTGTAGTAAGTACTGACAGAATAACGAATGAAATAGAATATTTTTTGCTATTTTACTAAAGCAAGCTAATTTCTAGTCGTGTGTGACAGGGTGAACATAGGATGAGTTCATCCACTACGAGCGACGCATTTTTGAAAACGTTCTATGCAGACGTCGTTTACGTAACGAAATTGATCGTGAACCGACCTTTAGTCTTTGTATACGCCAGTCCGCAGCAACTTCAGTGACACTAAGTGACTCGTATTTCTCCTACTGCGACTGATGTAGCTCATTCTCTCACAGCAGAGGTGAGTTCGGGCAGGTAAAGGCGCGCAGGTAAGTGTCGGCAGGAGCGCGGCCAAGGCGGCTTGTAACCCGAGCCCCGCTCCGCAGAAGGCGAGCAGAGAGGCTCGGCGGTGGTTCTGGGAAGCCTCGATGGTAATGGCGACTACCTGTCCGGGGCGGCTGCCCGGGAACAATGGGCGTCCACACGCTTCCCAGAAACAAACAGCGCGAGGTCCCGCACAATGGGGGCATCGCTCTCCGCGCCGCTCGGCCACGCGTCTCACGACGAGCTGGCGTCCTCACACTCTCAGAGTTTTCTAAGCACTTAATTACATAAACTATTTTCCAACTTGAAATTCTATCTACGTTTGTTTTGGTGGTGGTGTTGGGAGAATAGCAGTCTACTTTTTGGGACACTGGAGAGAGGTTATGCGCAGCTGGGACTCGCACTCTACCCCCCTAACGCGCGGAAGCTCTGCAGGCCGGACGCGCGGACGACGGCAGCCGGTCGACCAGAGTACAGTAAAGGGGGGTTCACAGCTGGGGCGCGCGCGAGGCTAGGCCTTCACAGCGGAACGCCGCAACACGTGCCCCGTGTCTCTCGTCGCGCACTCTACCGCCGAGCAGCCGTGGTCGCTCACTCGCATGTTACGACCCACACTTGCAGCCGTACTTGTTACGATACAAGCTTCTACATCGCCTGGTACGACAGACAGCGCGCCAGCTGCAAAGCGAGCCAGAATAGAAGAACTCTTATTACATGGCAATCAATATCTAGCACATAGATATTTTACGTTTAAGTCAGCATATCTGCTCAGTTTATTCTTACAACCTACTGGTGACCTGCATTGTACGATTGTGCCTAAGCGTGTAAGGTAGCTACCCGAATTTTTTTTTTGTTTATTGAGTATTCGTATTAACTTTGTGTTTCTTAGTGTGCTCATTGTTTTTATCTGCTGCATATATACATAAATAAATGGCCAGAGCAAACTATAAAAAAAAACTCCCCTTTTAATTGGATGCTTGATCCTCTATTGTACAACAAAAAGAAAACTATTTCATTTACCATTATTCTAATGAAACAATTAAGTCACAGCACTAATATTTACAGTTTGCTTGCTGCCGACACGACTGCAAGTATAACATTATCGAGGACCCGCACTCGTGTTTGCTGTGAAATCTCTAGTCGTTTCACGGAAGAACACGGGGCCCGCCTCAAGCTCTGGAAATGCGGTACGATATTCCCTTCACNAGCGATGCGCAGCTGCTTGATTGCATTGTCCGCGGGGCCGAAACAGCCAAACCGGCACTTGGACTGTTAATGTAGCAAATTGAACGTAACCACGGTAAACTAGCAATTCTAGGGGAAGCACAAATGGTCAGAGTCAACTTCTGGTTTATTTCTCACAGGGCCGTGACAGTAAGCCCTTAAGCCCCTGTCACAATGTCGAATTTTCACCTTCAACTATATTTGACGGTAAAATTTTAAGACAATATACGGCCGTCAATTTTTTCCTCCCAACAAATTTTTTCAAATAATCTTGAATGTGTTTGAAAATGTGCCATACTGTCAAAATTTTTTTTGCTGGGAGAATCTAATTTGAATTATTATTTAAAAATTAATTTCATAGTGAGATATTGCTTTTGTTTTTCCATGCAGTCCATTACAAAAATAAATGTAATTTATTTTAGCTTATTTAGTAAATTAAAATTTTATTTATCAGAGATGTTTCCTCCTCTGAGTTCGAAAAATTATGTGCAATCTTCACTTAAACTAGCATTCATGCCCAGACAGCTTTTCCATACATTAATTATCTTCATAACCTACTTCGTTTCCAGCAATTGTTCGTTATTTAAAGGTTTCTTGGCGTCAATTTTTGTCGTGCACGATTATGATTGGCTGAGACCGTCAAATATCCAAAAAATTTTAGAACCGGTCCAATCTTCAAATGTTTGATGGAAACAGAGGCCATCCAACTTTCTCAGACAAATATGGAGGCGTTTATGAAATTTCTATGACGTCATCACTGTCCAACTCTATTTGACCAAACTTATTGGAAGCAGTTTGACGGAAAAAAAATTGACAGTGTGACAGGGGCCTAACCTGTTCACAGAGACAAACCGGCGAGGCAGTTTCTTTGATGTGAGCGTACCCCATTCTTTGATTGGCCGCGCGAGATTCTGGGAACGGGCATTCGTCGACTGCAAGCTACGAAAGGTTCGTTATTGGTAAGGGACCTGCAAAATTCGTGTAATAATTTTACGTCACGCTACACTTCACAACTCCGTGACTTCTAGATCAGGTGTCGTAGTTTGCTGTCTCAGTCTGGAACCATAGTCGAGTGACAAACGCAGTGTAAACTTGGCACGTGCTTAAAACGTAACTTGGCAAAAAAAAAAATCAATTTTGCTTACCAGGCGCTGATTGGCGAACGGCGTTCCAACATTTTGCTGGCCAGTGAGGACATTTTGCTGGCATGTGCGGCTGGAGTTTGCGTCTATTTAACCCCTGTATGAGTCCACTGGTTTACACTGCGTGCAATAACATCCTACTGTTACAGATCTAATTTGCGAAGGATTCAGCTTCCCGGGAATGCATACCGCAGTTCTCTTCGTAGAGTCCATCGCAATGCTTCCTTAAGGCTAAGCATAACCTCGATGAGTTCAAAAACATCTCTTTACTGGGAATTTCCCTTGAATGTTCGCGGTTTCTTCGCACTTTTTGAACCACCACCTTTGAAAAATCCCACCGTGAACGACATGTTTGGTTGTTTCCTAATGATGTTATGTATCACAAGAGTTTTATATTTGTGTTAACATTATAGTACATAATGTTTGGTTAAAATAAAATATAATTTCTAATTTATATTTAATTTATAATTAATATGAATAACAAAAAAGTGAACGAACAGGCGTGTTGGTAATGCCTTGTAACAAGTGGTTTTTATGCTAAATATTATTACACTGAGGTGCGTTGTCCCTTTGATGTCATTTTTTTAGACTTGGTTAAGCTATGTTTGCATGAAGCGGAGAGATAGCCTGAAAGTAGAACTTGAGCAGCGCTTCATAAAAGTTGGAAATAACAGTGAATGGCTGAGCTGAGTGTGCAGGAACACACATCCCGGGAGCAGAAGTGCCATCGCCGGGTAGACGGAGACTGCACGCCCTCGCGGCTTCGTCCCGAGGAGGCTTGTCACATCGTAAATAAGGTCGGTGCTCCGCTGGCGAGCAGCAGTCGCGCCGCGGTGCAGTTCGCCGCCCGATCAGGTTTGACCGGCCGCTGAACCTCCTGCCGACAGACAGGCAGTAGTGACCGGCGACGCTGCTGATCTGCATGCAATTACACGACAGGTGTCAGCTCACCGCAGGCAGTCACTTCACCGCGCACCCGACACTCCACGCGCCCTCGCCACACAGTACCCACACAGAGACTACATGGCGTGGCGATACTCTGCTCGGCCGTGGCAGATCCTGGGGACGGGCCTTGTTTCTCGGCGTGCTGCGAACCGTCTACTTTTGCTGGCTGGTTAGCAGGTGCTGATTGCCGAACGCCGTTCCAACGTTTGGCGGCTGTTTCAACTCTGTATTCTTAAGTGCTCTGCGTCTTCACGTCGCACACACAGCTCCCGCCTATTAAGCGGCCTTTCCACTGGTGCGTGTCCGCACGAACAAGGTGACGTCGCGTGCTCGTGGGTCACCCCCGAGACGACGTCCGCCTTCTCACGATCACTGAACGTCAGACTCGGCTCGACCCGATTGCTCGCGATGGCCCACCCATGCTTGTGGTGGAAGAGCGTTTCTACCTGACTCCTGACTCCTGACTCCTAAGTAACGAAACATTATATATTTCTTTCGTCTTCCTGTGTACACCTAGCACGAGAAAATCTTTTGAAGGTTCTTTCAATACCTTACTCTGTTTTGGTACAGATTTAAAAAAAAAAATTATTTTAGTAACAGCTCAAATTTTTTCACAAAGCCTTTGAGGCCACTGGTAGGAGGCATTACTAATGTGCTGAGAATAACATGCAGATGTTGTTGCTAAATATATTTTATTGGTGCGTATTTGTTAAAGTCTAACAACATTTTGACCAAGAAACAAGCTGCATCTACTAAAAATATCAGTACACTTTCCATTAAACTGCATTAAATATTCCTAAAAATTCACTCTGTTAAACACCAATATAGTGGTTTCAGAACTACCGCATACATTTTTTACGAGTATGTGGTCAACTAATAAATAAAATTAAATAATATCTACTTTATATTTGTGATTATAAACTGATAAAAAATTACGGATTGTAACACCAATTTTGCGTAGAGAAGCGAAAACTAAGAAGAAAATATACGGGTCATTCATTATGGCCAATCACGTTTGGTCTCAGCGACCCCACACATCTACAGTACGATCGTGTAGATATGGTGAGAATACTTCATTCTGCACTTTCTACAATTGATAAGGAGCTGCTGAATAATGTGCAAGGTAATATTCTACAGCGTGCGGCCGCATGCCACCATGTGGACGGTGGACACTTTGAACATCTGATGTAAATCCTGTCGGTCTTACAAAGTGTTGTGAACCGCTAGTTCGGCTCTTATACTTCTACTGTTAGAGTGGTGTGTATTAACGTGTACTGTCGTTAAATGATGTACCACACCTGGAACTATACAATGCAGGATTTACTGCCTTCCTGATAGCACTACTGTGTAGGTGGTGAGGTGCCCAACACTATATGCATGGCGCTGCTGAGACCAAACGGTTGGCCATAATACAAGCTGACCTGTATATTTTCTTCTCAGCTGTCACTTCCCTATACAACTATGGTGTTACAATCCGCCACTTTTTTACACGGTGTATATTCAAATTGATATTTTGTTTAGAGCGAACATTTTTTAGCTGGAACAATGTCGTATTATCTTGATTTGTGGCAGCAACAAAACCAGGTAGGTCCTGCAAAGGCATACATTTGGTCGGCCACGGAAACAACCCACACTGTGCGGGGCGCTGTTTCCACTGTGCGTCCCTCCCCAGGCGTTTATCCGTCGGCATCTTTCATCTATGCGCACAGCCACCTGGAGCATCGCCTCAAGAGCGATCCTCCCGCACACGCCTGACGCACAGCAAACCAGGCTTCTCCACAACCCGCATCCCACCCGTGAAGTTAGGAGGACATCGTGTTCGCCGCAGATTGCAGTACAGAGTGAATGGCGCGCACTGTTGCCAGATTACTCCCCAACTTTTCGACGTAACTGGCAGGCTGAGTAACAAATGGGTGACGAAGGAAGTGGCCTCATTAAGCGAATTGTATCTGCTTTACCTCCCTGACAACTCTTAAAGAGAATCCAATCCTGCGACGCAAAGCTAAGCGGCTCCTTTGAAGCTCAAACCTGTGAAAGCCCTATCACTGTGATTGCATGGCACGCAAGCAACGAAAATGGCATATTTTTTTAGGTTGCAAAAATATAACTTATCAGGCAACAGTGCACCCAGAAACAAGGACAGGGTTAGCGATAGAAATCATGTATTGGAAAGAGAGAGTGAATATCCATTACACCGCGCACTACAATCTAAGAGTGAGACGCTCTATTCTTCGAGTTTTCTTCCGCGTTTGAGACCGAGAAGCGCAGGAGCGATAAGGACGACACTACCACGCGCATCCAGTGCGCCATCGCCGCTAAGCGCAAGTTAAGTGTGTTACCTATGGGACTTTGAGCGGTGATCCAATAATATTTATTGGTGGGAAGTCTGTAGCAAGGTTCGATGCAGGATCCTATCGTAGTTTCGATCGTGTCCGTGAAGTATGTTTTAAGATACTGCAGTCTGAAGAAGCCATTTTTATCGAGATTGGAGAGCTCGAAAATAAAGTTTATAACATCCTTGATGCGGTCAATAACCAAATGAAAACTGCAGTTGCGCATGTAGGATATTGTCTAGCCGACGCGTGGAACTGTTCTAGCGAAAATCAGGTTTCCCTGAGTATGTGCAGTCAGAATTAACACAATACATGATTACGCAAAAGCCAACGAAACGCTCAGCTATCCACATAATGCAAACACAATATTTACGAAATACTTCCTGTAAAGGTTTGGTAGGTGAGTGGTTCGCGTTATTGCGTGTTAGTTTTACGATTCGTGTTGAAATCCCACTGCAGGACAAAATATTTTTAATTTCTCTGTTATATACAGTGAAATCGAAAATAAAACTCTTTTTTCTTACCGCTGTTTGTAAGCCCGAAAGAAAAAAAATCGCGCGCACACACACATGACTAAAATTCAAGAGGTACAGCGTAATTCTACACAAATTTCTTATTTACAACACTACTTCTTGTAAATGCGTGAAAGGTGAGTGGATAAGGTTTGGATTGCCAAAAAATTATCCCGAGTTCAAATCCCGCTAAAGGACACATTTTTTTTTACTTTTATAGTCATTTTTATACACAGTGAATCACCCACATAACGAAAGTAAAACGTTTTTTTGTTACCCTTTTTACAAAGAGCAGATTAAAAAATATATACTGTACTTGCAAGTTTGTGGACACGTTCCGTGAATTCATGGAGATTTAAAAAACGAAGATACTGTAATTTAACGCAGATGTCTAGACAATTTGTGAAAGGTATTTTCCGTAATTTTAAGGGCATTTTTTCTAACAGTGTGTAACTGCCACACGAAAATAATTAGTGATAACGACAAACACAGCCGTTTTTTATTCTAAAACGTGTAGTTTCATTTCGTGCACTATGTTTAATTAGAAGTTTTCCAAGAAATTTAGTTTATTCCACGCATACTGAATTTTTTATAATACATTTATGCCTATTCCTGGTTCTACATCTCCTGACATTCTATACAAAAAGCAGGAGGAGGAGGAGGAGGAAAAAAAACCTTCCAAACATTTTAACAGCCAGGCTACGCCCTTAGCTTCTTGCGGTCAACAAACACCAGAGTTGTGAGACAGCAGATCTCAAGTGTACTCTCACGATCATATCAGGTGAAACCCCCAAGTGGCTACAGAGTACCACTCATCATACGAAGTGACTGTGTCTTCTGACAACTGTCTGGCAATACCACACGCCGTATTCTGCGTATATCGGCCAGTGCAGCTTTCACAGCCATCAGTATTTTTATAACAGATTATTTTGCGACGACACCCACAATACTAAACTAACGCTGTGTAAAAATCCGCGACAGAAGGCCATTCTGAGAAGACTTCGACTTAGTAAGGACGGGACCACAATGTCAGGTCTCGGTGGTGATGCAGTTAACGCACTATGTTCGATTTCAGATTGACTGGAGTGTGAATTTTGGCATGTGGAAAACATGATAGCTTCCATACCAGGGATGTCAGCTTTTCGAAGTCATGTCGCCCATGGGTGCCTTCGCTATACATTTACAAATACGGCTTTACTTTTCTACAGAGAGAAAAACCAAAAATAACAGCTGGAATAAATAATGATAAACAGTTCAATTAATTTGTAATGATAATTGCGAACAACTTCATGATCTAAAAAACGGCTAAAGGAGTCCACGAACGAATGGAGGCATGGACCGCATACGGAAATACGGTTTTAAAATGATAAACACAAAACTACAGGGACAAGGCATGGACTCTGTGGCCAGGTTCAAATATTTTGGATTGGCGGGAAAAGAATACGGAGGAATGGGCCAACAAGCAACTGCAGACATCACAAGAAAGGTGCATTTTATCTGTCAGTGAAATTACCTTGAAGAAAAAATCTAAACAATGGCACGAAGAGAGCGGAGCACTGAAGAGGCAGCAGAAACTAAATTCAAACTTAGAGTGATTAAAAAAAAATACAGACAGTCAGGCAGGCTCTAGAACTCAGGAGCATGAAGGAGGGAAAATAAGTATTGGGGTATGAACACATGGTAATAATAGGGCATGAAATGATATAAAGCACAAACAAAATGCTGTGAGATATAGTGAGGAAGAGGCCAACTGGAAGTCCGCGAACAAGCTGAAACGACGAAGTGCGGAGATGGAGAGAAAAAGAAAGCGGTCTACCTCGAAGAACACTGGAAATAACAGAATGGTGGCTGACCGCAACGTGATGAGTTGAAATAAATTCAGATAACGTGAAGGAATCGGTTTTCGATACACCACACCCTAAGTCGCAATGTTAACACTGTAAGATTCATGTTACTATTTCCTTCCATCCCACGTTTATATCAAAGAAAAGCAGTTCCTTCCTTCTTTCATTCAACTACGCCATGCAAAATAAAATATATATGTGAACAAATGTAGGACAAACTGAGATAAACGTACTTCAGAAGCTTATTGCCAGACTGTGGGAAGTTTCTCGCAAAGGCGTGGTGGTAGGACGTAAAATGTAGGGTTGTAGGGTAGTTTCATTTCAATAAAAATTTTCAAGAGTTGGCGATGGCGGAGTAAATAACGAGCTCAGATCTCGCCTGCGGACCAAGATCAAGAAGCGAGGTGCGCGGAACGCCGACGGCCGTAGGCGGCGACACTTCGCAACACGGCTGGCGGGAGGAGTTGGACCGTGATTGGTCGGACGGTGCAACTGTGTGGCACACAAACTGCCAGCCCACGCGGCGTCTCGGTGGCCGTAGCTGCGTATTTCATCCGGAGGCGAGTACCGACATGTGAAGGGACGTGGGGCAGGTGTGTTTATTTCGTCCGCTCGACCGCAGCGAATAAAATAGGCATCGTATTGCCGCCGCTATTTATCCCCCCTCCCCCCAACAAAATAAAGATGCAAAATAACAACCGCGAGGTAGCGTTTCCTGCAGTACCTACTTTTACGACTCAAGGCAATTCGTTATTCGGCAACAACAAATATGGCGGATGTTCTTTTGCAGTAAAAAAGTTTTCTTTTCGGAAGACATAATTTTTAGATAATAAACTACAAACTGCGCAGTCTCCCAAAGTGTAACACGATCCGACCACCAATACAATGGCCTACTACTCACCTGTAATTAAAGAAAGCGGTTTACTGTTTTACTACGGACATTTTTATTACTAGTTGGATTTCAATATTCTGCAAATACGTGCTTGCTTTTTTTTTTTTAAGAGGTTGTCGTCCTTGTGAAGATATTTGTCATTTTATTTGGGCCAATTATAAATGTGTGATTCGTTTTTAGGCCGTATCAAAACATATTTAATCCACTTACAAAAATGTACGCAAATACTGATATATATCTACATAATACTTAGAAAAGTACACATCATGAAACTTTTCTAATATTTGCGTCATTATAAAAGCAGAGAAATGTTTTCTATTTTAGCTATGTTAAATGTAGTTACAGAAATGCAATATGTAAAGCCAGCACAAGACAATATTCATTTCAGACAGACTGAATGTGAAAAGTCTGCACGCTCTGCTACACAAAAAGTTTTTCGCGGGAAGTTGCATTCCTACATGCAACTTTCCACTTGTCAAACCGCACAGAACTCTTCTCTATTAATATTATGCGCGCAGTTAAACAAGAAGGCAGCTACATTTTCGAACACAACGAGGGCTATTAACCAGCATTTTTTTTCTGTGCATACCTGGCGAACAGTGTCGTCAAGTAAAATAAAGAAAATCGAAAGAAAAATGCAATAACCAATTAAGCGCTCGGCAGTTTCTTAGTCAAATATACGTATTTCGCCCGCAGCCGTTGGATGCAATGATTTCTCTATATAATTGTTAAAAGTGTTAAGATCAAAAAACTCCTTTGCTACTCTTGTCACGGTGGTGAATATCTTGCACAAGGACATTTCTGACTAGAACTGTACAGAGCGTACAGAACAGCAATGGTCAACTGTTCTGTAATCTGAGGACATGTTACACTGTCGCACTGTCACATGAAACAGCAGGAGTACCTATAAGGATTTCGATTTTAATATGACTTGTGAAACAAATTTCAAACAATTACTTGAAATTGTAGTTTGCTCGCAGCTTTTAAATAATTGCAGTCATGGAAATGTCATTAAATTTTTCTTACACATTCAACACCTGGCTCGCTTATGTCAAATTGTAACTGCTTCAACTTTGAATTCCTGCGCAATACTTATGAAGCAAAACTTTGCTCTTACTAAAAAATTATCTTCACAAAATTATTTTACAAATATAATGACGAAACAAATAATTAATTTTATACCAAATCTAAACACTATAGTGTTTATATATAGTGTAAAGTACTGGAAATTGTTCGACACAACAGTGATTTGAAAGATTTAAACTATCATTCTGGGGAGCTACAGGTAATTGATTACACGACTGCACTAACATTTAATACAATCTCAACCCTTTGTACATATTTACTGGCATTCATGACAACTTCGAATTGTGCCACTTATATACACTGTCATAGGAACAACATTTCTGTTGGTCTCTGCTTTGCCACTTAATCACCGTTCAAACTGCAGTTGGCACACTTACTCCGCTGAATAAAGTTTATTACTGTCAGTCAATGGAGTGCCGAATTGATATTCTCCCAATCAAATACCATTTCATATTGTTACGCGCTCGCTGCTTTGCTTCGCTGGCGAGAGCGGAAATACGTGAAGGTCACGCATGTAACCCAAGAGCGGGCGGCGTAGACACAAAGATCAACTTGCACAGGCTTGCCGCCGCGCGTGGTGCCGCGATAAGCCTTTTGCGGCTCGTGCGCTCCTGACCTTCAGCAGATTGAATTTCTGCATTTAGCTTAAGAATGTTCTGGTTTTGATGGCCCTTGCCTCTCAGCGCGACTGGGGGTTCGGAAAATATTCCAGATCTTGGCTGCGACAGTATATCGGCGCACTAGACTTCGAGCAGACTGGGGTTGATTGGTGTCTGTAGTTTCGGAGATTGCGCGACCTTGAGCGATAGACCACGAGCGAGAAGAGCATAGAGTGGCGAGAGAAGAGACCAGCAGAGTAAAATCTGTAACTGCAAGCATTGGTGAGTGAAGGGTGCGACTGGCAGGCTGGACTATTGGACTGGATGCGTGAGTGTAATACATTACAAATGACGCCAACAGACAGAGTGAACATGTGTTAATGATGAATGTGAGTTAGTTGACAAGAGACATTGAGAAGGACTTTAATTGGAGTTCAGATGGACGTTAAATATTGCGCTCATTGAGAAATAAAAAGAGTAATAGTGGAGATGGATATACTAATGCTGTAAATAATGTGTGAATAAATTAAAATCAAACCTACTTATCTTATTTTTATTACGACCTCCATCTCTCACTATCTTGGATACGCCCCTCTGGCGTCTTTTAACAATGTGTAACAGATTATATTATCTACATTACGCCACAGCAATTTTAATCACAATAAATAGTATTGGTGTGTAATAAGGCTATTTTAAGATCCCGACAAGCATTAACGAAAGAATGAAACTACGTCCGTGCGTATTTGGTTTTCAGTGGCAGAGAAATTTCCCTTTTTAATGTAGCTCAAGTTGCACTCAGGTATAGTGTTCTAAGAGTTCAATACAGGAAATAACAAAGCATCATAGGAAGTACTTTGCGACAACCTGAAGAGACGAGACACATGAACACGACCTACCTACGGCATGCACGAGGATAAACTTCGTGAAGCAAGGCAGGAACCAGCGGGTTGACTAAGCCCACGCCGCACCAACAGAAAGAGGGAAATGAGAGGGGGTTAGCGGGAAAAATAAATGAATACGGAGGAGAAGCGACACGCGCGCCGCACCGCGGCTGCCTTCTGTACTCGTGTTTCGGCCACCCGCCCCTGAAGACGGTAACACACGATACCAGATTCCGTAAAAGTTTATGCAAGGTCCGCCATAGCAGCCGTTATACGGGCTAGTGTGGCGCCCGCCATGGCACTTCCCGCCTTGTACGGCAAGATTACGTACCAGGTTTGGTAATAGGACGTGCTATTTTTCATGGCAGATCCCATACCAGATTTCGTACCTGGCCAATTACAACGCAGTTTCAGAGCGTAGGGCGCTCCAGGTGGCTACTGCCTGAAACGAGTTGATGAAGAAACCGAAAAGGACGCCTCAATATTGAATATATATCCGTAAGGTTGAAACTCTTTCAAATATATCAAAAATACGACGACGAATAATATTGGCAGTAACAACTTTTAATTACTGTTTAAAACCGTTATAAATTTTTAAACATTACCTGTACAATGAAAAAATTAATTCAAGTGGTTCTCATATCTACAGTTTATAAACATAATTTTGGTATGAGAATTGGTAGTACAGTGGTAAAATCACGGCATTTTGGGCGTGAGTTCGAAACTCCGTCGGACCCTAAATTTTGTATCATTAAATGTTACATGCAGACAACGACTTGGTACGTAAAGAAAAATCTATATTTTGCAAACGGCTAATAATTTTCGTCAAAATTAAAAATAGCACACTCGTACTCTAGTGACTTCACATCATTTTAAATAAAATCGAATGAAACTATACTAGTAAACAATCAATCTATGTAAAAGGCGAACAGTAATATAACAATATTAAGATGTGCTAGCTGGTTTTTTATAGGCCTACGCAAATTCCTAACTGGTAGCAGTTCTACGAATTGGGTTCGTCTTTACTACAAACAACACACTGCGCACCCACCGAGGGTGTCAAATGCTTGTACGCAAGCTGCTATCGTGTAATATGAATCTTCCATGGCGGTTCACATAGGGGCTGGTAGAAGTTTGTACAAGACCTTGTACGGCAGAAGGTATCGTGTAATATTGGCTTTAGCGCGCGGACACAGCGGATACAATGTCCGGCGTGGCCTTGGACGCCCATTCACCTGCCGCGGCTCCGTCTAGCAAAGAGGGGAGGGAGGGACCGCAGAACAGGGGAGGCGGACAGAAGCGGAATTCCGTGGCGGGCCCTTTGATGTAAAGACGCCCGCTCGCCAACTGGCGACCTGAACGTGAAGCACTGACAACAAGCAAGGAACCTTCTGTGACCGAGCGAGTATGGTCACGGCACGGTGTACTCAAGAATACAGAGGCGAAGAAGCCCCTTATTCTGCGAACCACAGCCGCACACACCAACAAAATGGCGTTACCAAGTAGCAACACGTCGGAACGCCGTTCGCCAATCAGCGCCTGGTAACCTACTTACCAGCCGGCAGCCCAGCCAATCAGACAACGGGAACGCCCACATCAAAGGAACCGCCTCGTCATTTCGCCTCTGTGTACTTGTCTACTCTGTGGTCACGCCATAACTGACCGCCCTTAGGGAAGCCACGTGTTCGATTCAGGCAGAATACTCTGGAAGTGGCTTTTCTCGCAGTTTTCTGCTACATTCCAGGCAAATGCCTGTTTAGAACGTGCTTAATCCCACGCAAGTCGACTTTCCCAACAAAAGATGGACAAAATAAATTTTTTTTATCGAGACAGAAACATATTTAGTTTAAAAAAATGTTAGCGGAACATAAGTTTCCGCGAAAACAGAAAACATTTCACAACTTGGTAAATTTAAAAATAACTTTTTAATGGTATTTACGGTGGAATACATTTTTGACTAGCCGAAGTTGTCTGCACATAATTCACGAACCTCAAAACTGTTACCGTAAATTAATTTCGGGAAGCTTCTCATGACCAATACTGCCAACACCACCACAGAAATAGCANTTACAGCACCCGTATCACTACTTTTGCTCGGAAACAACACGACACCGGGGGTTCACAAAAAAAGTGTGATAACTATACCCTATATGAAGCAGCACCGATTGGTAGTAATCCAATTCCCCGAACATACCGGAGGTAGGGGAATGGGTTTGAGCTTTGAAATTGCAAATGGGAATGTGGGTCGTATAAGGTATGGTTGGATAGGTCGTCTAAAAGGAAACAACACTTACTAAGACACTTGTTTACGCACAATAAATTACGCACAATAAATTATATCATCTAGGAAGATGGTTTGTGATGTGCGAATCCGCAGACATGACACTCAACAAAATTTTGTCTGTAAATTTCGAAAGTAAAAAAAGAAAAATTAAATACATAACTTGTATTTAATAAACATATGAGTACTTAACATAGTATTTGTAATTTTTGTCATGATAGACATGTTTTGTGATGTAGAAACATTAAAAAAAAACCTTAACACATAGGTATTACTATAAAATCCAATGTGGCGTCGGATACATGCATGCAATCGAATGGCTATTATTCCATATTCCAATTCTTCTTAAAAAAAATACGAGTCCACAGACACGTCACACAATACACTTTAGTCTGTACATTTTAAAAATTAAATACATTACTTTTATTTACAAAAAAATGCTTTGCATAATTGATGTTTGTGACATAATCGAATTCTCCTTGAAAATACGGATCCGTAGACTTAAATAAAAATATTTCAATTGAAACAACTAACTTTATTTATAAAATTATGTTTTTCCATAATCGATGGTTGCAGCATTATATTATAATCCAATATGGCGGACGGTTCCGACACCGGGCGCCTCAATTTTACTGGTTTTCAGGGATTTTGGCCATTTTGAGCCACTGGGTGATTTTGCAGGTTTTTTCGCTATAAATTTAGCAGCTCAACATCGCAGGGATGATTTTTTTGGGAGCTCTCAATATGGCGGATATGCAGATGCAGTGGCGGGAAAACAAAAAATTAAATTACAAGAACCCTATACAACTATAAAGGGAAATTTCCAGACGTTTCTAGGTAAAACCGGAAAATTCGAGGGGAAACAATACATTTCAAGGGGGAAATTCAACATTTTGAGAAAAAAGGGAGAAAACAAAATGGCTGGCGGAAACAAGATGGCCACTAAGTCAATGTAAAGGTTAAGAACACCAGATATGGCGGAATCCAAGATGGCGGACGAATCCTCGAATCCTCAGCCAGCAGTAGATGCCCCTAAAGGAACATTATCCTACTACGAATACTTTCCTGAAAACCACGTCACGGATCGGAAGTCGAGACCCGCACCTGCACGATGTGGAAGTGACGCCCCCCCCCCTTCCCAAACCACAAGTCTAGATCCGCTCCTACGTTCGTGTAAATCGAGCGGGGAGAATGCCGTTTGCACAGGTCTACAAGACCACGTACATTTAATCATCCCCGGGACTTCGTGACGTTCGGCTATAGCTTCAGGAACGCCGTGCAGACGGCGTGAAGTATTTCTGTAGGGATGGAATCACCCGAACATATAAGAAGAGAGGGGGGAGGAAGGGGGGAGCACCTTCAATCCCGCCAGCCAGCACCGGCAACTCAGGCCCGGGATGTGACGGAATGCGGTCGCTGGATGTAGGTGGTTGTAAGACCCCGCACTAGGTTGAGTGGAAAAGGGGGGAAGATATCAAGAGTCGAGTAGATGAAAAAGAAAAAAAAAAGGGGGGGGGAATAGTGTTCCCGACAATGGTTCTGGCAGCAGGGGATCACTGATACCGCGGCTTCGCTGGGGCTGTCATTCAGATAACACGATCATATAAAGATACGCCATGTCTCGGAAGACAGCAACTCACTGATACATAAATGAACGTTAAACACGTTTATTACGCTACATGGGCTACAAATATTTCAAATGGGTACAACCAATTGTGCTTAGCATTTCTTACTACATTCAGGCTACAAATAATAATAATTATTATAAGCAAGGTTAATTATTGTCGAGGGGGCAACAATATTAATAAAATCGGTGTACACCTGAAAATCCCCGATAACCCAGAAAATCGCTGAAAATCTCAAAAAATCCCTGTAAATAACAAAAAAAATCTCGGAATATCCCTGGAAACATTGAAAAATCGTTAGAAATCTAAAAAATTATATAGAAAAACTGTAAACTGAAAAAACCTCAAACTAGTCATGATACAAAATTAGGTTTAAATTATAACAAAAAAAAGATTCCAAAAAACTTAAGATATTGCAAAAATATTCAAATTCTATTGATCTAACAAAACCATGTAGATAGAATTTTGCAAAATTATAAACGTAAAAAAAAATCGTCGTGTAACAGAAATACAAAGATAATCCCCTAATAAGTATTACAAAAATACATTAATGTAAGTTCCAGAAGCTGCAATTGTTTCCCTACATTTTTAGCCTACCTACCCAAGGAAAGATAGGTGTTTATTATTATTACTCTGGTAAAAATGGCATTGAGAAACGTAGAGCCAGAACGTGATTTCGGGGTCAAATAATTTAACATCCAATCCAGGAAGTGTCGAATATTCGTAGTAATTTTTAAAATACAAGGCAAACCAAAGAGACCAGTACCTTACCCAAGATTCACACAAAATTCCTCGCGCCATAAGTTGGTGTGTAGCCAAATACGCTACGAAGGTCGCCGAAAGATACGCTTATGTGATAACCTTCCAGCCTGTGTGTGCGTGGCTTGACTAAGCGGATGTATGCGTGTGTGTTTGAGAGTGGTGTGTGTGTGCATGCGCGCGCGTGGGTACTTGAAATCATTGAAACTATTCACTGAAATATACCTGATTCGATCCTTATAACACGCAGTAAGGATAGCTAACTTTCGTAGCTGATTCCGTACGAGATAATTTGTTTTTCAAAATGGTAGCTATTAATTATTGGTGCTATGATATTTCTCACAAACTGTTCAGCTGATTTGAACCAAATATTGTATGTTCACTATTCACAATGTCAGGATGGAATTTGTTAACTTTAATCCCCCATGGTCTCCCATTTTCGGACATAGCAACTTGAAAAATAATGCTTTTACATAATATTTATAGGATTACTCAAACACAGTTTTTGTCAAAGTTGCCATATAAGTAGTGATGCTATAGGTCACTTAAAATTGCGTGATTTAGTTGTATCAGGCACCTTCAAAATGGCTTCTTTATAAATATTTATGACAAATGTGCCACATTTGCCAGACAAACTATTTAAACCAAAATTGGTACAGTGATAATACCTAAAGTTGACATTAATTATGATAAAACATATATTTATGTAGACTATTTTGTAAGATAGTGTTGCCTGAAACAATAAATCATATCATATCTCCGGATGCTCAACCGATTCCCGCCAACTTCGACATATAAATACTTTCCGTGATAGGTCACCTATTTGTTTTGGACTTCTCCATCATCCATCGAAGTTTGGTGTTGAAATTTTTGAACATCCGGTATAAATGTTACTATTCGCCGGGTTCTACCTCATGTTGCATAACTGCTGTGGCGAACCTGCAACCATGTTCTGCTGGGCTTGTTATCTGAGCCAGTCGATAAGGCAGGGTTACCAACTGTGGCACCGCCCACCCAACATGCGCTACTGTCCGACTCAATAGCGAGTGAAGTCACTAGCCGTTCAGCTGAACTCAACAACAACCGAAAAGTCTCGAATTCGGTCGAAGAGTGTAATGGAAACGAAGTATCTGAAATGCACCCGGTGGTCAGAAAATAACTCGGCAATCAAATGGGACTAAAGATTTTTCAATTATATACATTTGTTTGAGTAGACGAAAAAGCAAGCGGCGCATCAGCACGACCAGTGTAAAAAAATACTAACTTAGTGTTTCGGCGGTTCCTATTTGACAAGCCAATCACATCAGGAAGTATGTAGGAATAGAAGAAGTTGTGTGCTTACGGATTGGGGGAGGGGGACCACGCATCCGTGGGGTATAGTCAGAATTTCTGCTCAGTAAAAATACATGAGCGTTCATCTAGGACCGTTTAAAAATGAACATTGATACAGGAAAAACAGCGTCCTAGGACCCGTGGAGAGGGGTATGCTAGGGCCTAACAAAGACGGGACGCAATGTGTGTGTGTGTGTTTTTGTGTGTGTGTGATTGGGGGGGGGGACTGCAATCGTAGTTATTTTCATTAATTAGTTAAAAAGCTGTTGATTGTCCTGGGTACTGACTAGCATTGTTTTCTAAATCGCCTAGCCACCAATGCACAAAAAAAGCACTATTTAAATTGATTATGAAAATTATGACAGCATTAGGCAAGCACAGCGACACGGACAGAAATGGTCCTCTCTCTCTGGCCTTTCCAAGAGGCTTCTAGAGGTCATGTTGCCTGTGGACATAAACGTGCAACTTGACACGATGAAGTTTGCGGCATCTAAGCAGTCAACAGTCACTTTACTTTATTCGCGGTACATTAGAGGAAGTTCACAATTATTTTTCTATATCCAATCCACACATGTAAAATTTAACGTCGTCATGTAACTAACGAGTGACAATATGAAATTGTTAGACACAAATGTAGACACACATGTTAGACACAAATATCGTTATTACGTCAACGAATTTCATTAGTCCTTACTCGTTTATCAACGTTTGCCGCATTTGTTGACACGCTTGATTGTTACTACTTAACGTTGAAGTATTTGTTTATATTTAAATGTGCATGTAGCTGTTTCTGTGTTAGTTAAACTATGTTATAACTGCTTGGTGAAGAGAATTATTTTATTCTAAATTGTAAAAACGACGCAGAACTCTTAAATAAAAGGTTTGGTGTAAGAGAAGGTAAACGCGCCATTACTGCACCGGATAAATATGCTGATGATGATCATCATCATTAGTATTATAAATGACGTCCCATAATGTGAACATTAAAATTTTAATACGACGCTAACGATATAGAATTACTTTTCCTGGTTGGCAGCGGACATTGCTGCATGTTTGCCGGTCAACATATCTTTTGTTTTTTACAGACTGGTATGTGAAACTGTGGATTTGTGAGGGGGACATAGAGGGAGTGTGAAACGGACGTGGTGCAGGCTGTTATCTGTAGGGAGGGGCGGTGGCCTCCACATGGCACTGTCGCCGCTAATGGACGTGTCCCGCCGCCTTCAGACGTATCGCCCTCCTGTTCACGCCGCCTGCGACCTCCTTCACTTACTGCACCGTCGCCACCTATCTACAGACACCACCAGTCCCCGGCATTGCCCCTCTAACCACTCGCTATCAAAGTCCGCAGTATACCTGCTTCTACGTTACTGTCCGCCGGGATGTGCACTGCGTTTCCGCGGACTGCGAGCGCTATAAGTCCATTCACGGTTACTTCCAACTATTATGAGGCCGTGCTAAAGTTCTACTTCCACGATATTCCTCCGCCTCGTGCAAACATAGCTTAACCAAGCATAGAAAATTACACCAAAGGGACATCGCACCGGATTCGTGAGCACTTAATGTAACGTTATTTTGCATGAAAACTATTTCTTATTAGGCGTTACCATCACACCTATTTTCTCCCTGCTTTTATTCATGTTAATTAAAATTTAAATAAAATTTATTGGTAGAAAATAAGTAAAAGTTAAATTTAACTAAAGACAATGTACTTCAATGTTAACACGTGTATAAAACGCTTGTAATAGCTTGCGTCACATATGTAAGGAAAAACCCAACACGTAATACATTGGGTGATTTTTCAAATGTTTGTTTCAAAAAGCGTGAAGAAACCACGAATATATTATACGCGGATTCACATTCAAGTTAAGGAGAATCCCTAGTAAAAATAGTTAAACGCCTCAAGTTTACATCCGGCCATGAGGAAGCATTGCGACGGCGATGGGAAATAGCTTAGACAAGCTTCGCGAGTGTCCTGTTACCTCGGCATTTCAAGCGGAGACTAACAGGCGTTTAATACAGCAATCTGTTCAGAAAAGATACAGTATTTTCGCCATACTTTAAAACACTGTTTTACAGATGCATAAATATCGTAAACAGAGGGCTGCTAACAACTATTTCTGCAGACTTTGACACTTTACGACGACCACATTTGCGTGTCAATAACCAAAATTATGAATACGCAACAAAATATCCACTTTAATTTCTGTCCTGAAAAATATTTTACATTAAAAGATTTAATTTAGTTTTTTTTAAAATTGGAATGAGACCCACTTTGCAGTAACCCCATAAACTTTGCATTAACCCCCATGTCAAAACTTTTTATAAAATCGTAGCTGTGTCCACACTGAAGTTAAGGAGTCTCGTCTTTAATAAGTTGTAATGCTGTGCCACCAAATATGCTATCTGGGGTTTGAAAAATGCTCGTGTTTATATGTATAGTTTGGCCCATAGAAACATACAATTAATGCAACCTTCTTATAATATTTATAACATTTGCGTTGGAATCCAATGGCAGAGCACAACGTAAGTTCAGACCAAATAGTGTATGAATAAAGATGAACACAGGAAAAAAAAAAAAATCGTTTCTACAATATTACTGACTGAAACAACCTCACCTTTACGTTAAAGTTGATTCAAATTCTCACATGGAAATTTTAACATTAAAGATTTCAATTATAAAAATGATAACTTTTAGGGCTGAAATGGATTATCATTACAAAGAATATTTGTGAATATTATTACTATATTTATTACATACAATTACAGTAATTATTACGATGATCTTCCTGGATAAAGGTTTATTTACAAGTGTGCTTTCTGAAGCATTACAGAATGGAAATATGCATGCTTAAATTTAGAATAAAATAGACTTATTGATGTATTTTTAAAGACATTTAAATAAGTAAATTCTAGCAAAATATTTTTTGTGATACAGACTATATGCTTTCTAATTTCATACGCAACTTAACTCATACTTTTATGAGAATCGTGGTGGTTTGTTAACTACCATATAATGAATTCTGCATGTCGTACAAAGTGAAGTGCTCCACTGAAAGACCTTCTTTCTGCCTTAAGTTCCTGCGAAAGGAACATTTTTCCAAGGACAAGAATAGTCATGTAATAATGTGTATTGTTTTGAGCACGAATTGAAGAGTAGGTTGATGTTTGATAACCCAGTTTTCTTTCACATTACCTACAGACGCTGAGGCTACAATCGAAAACCAGACATCACAGCAAGTGATCACAGAGGTAATCCCTGAAGCATTCACGAGGAGTTACCGAGTCGACACTGTGTGATTGACGGGCGAGCCGGTCAAATCTCCTGACAACCGTCATCCAGAGCCACACGGCAAGGATGTACACAAACCACGTCTACATCGGAGATCACATTGTGCTCTGTGTGCACGAGCTCTCTCAACGTATGCTACAGATTATCTGTTTCTGAGCTTGGGCATCCATCATCTCCGGGCAGGAAAAGCAACGGCGGTGTTATCGCTGAGAAAAGACGATGGAATAAATTTTAAGTTAAAAAAAAAGGGTAAGGAACGCATTTACATTTTGAGTCACGTGTTTTATCACAGTACCGTAAACCGGTGTTTCTTTGGATCAACTGGAGTAACTTTAAAATACTGAAAATTTTTGTTCGGCGCCATTTAGCAACGGAACAGTGAACTGTAACTGCATATTTTAAATCTTGAATATCATCTGCACAGGTAATGTTTAAAATTATTTTACCAAAAACCACCAAACAATAATTTTGAGTGGTTCAAAGTAGCCACAGTCGCCAGTAGTTTTGAAAACAATACTTTACTGAAATAACGACACTTCAATGCATATGATTTATCACAAGCGTGTAATGCTTGTGTTAACATAAAAGTACCTTATTATTTTGGTTAGATTGAACTTTTGCTTATATCTTATCTATAAATTATAATATTCCATTAAAAATACAGCGAAAATAGGTGTGTTGGTAATGCCTAGTAAGAAATAGTTCTTATGCAAAATATTAGTACGGTGAGTGCGTGCACACAAACGCGGTGCGTTGTCCTTCTGGTGTAATTGTCTAGACTCGGTTAAGCTCTGTTTACGTGAGGCGGAAAAAATATCGTGGAAGCAGAAGTTTAGCAGGGGTTCAAGAAAGTTGGAAGTAACCGTGAATGGACTATACTCGACTATCGTGACGTGAACGATTTACTACCTCAATCATGAAGATTCAATTATGGCAAACGAAAAACTATTTTGGAGAGTCGCCACTGCAAAGATTTATTGTGTGCCTCTCCAATGGCGTGTGTCCAAATAAGTTTTTATACAGTTTCTTATCCCAATCACAAAGAACACGTCAAACCACAGTCTGTACAAGCAAAGGACGTCTGACAAACGTATGTCGTGGCAGAGCACTCGAGGTCACGTCGACTGTCAGTTGTCACATCGGATTCTGATGAAAGGAGGTGCGTCCAAAACTCGCATATCGACAGTATTGTGTTTTCGGCCGTATTACTATTCCACAAGGGCGAACCGGTCTCGGACTGTCGCATATGGAGATCGTGCCGGACGATGCCGCTGGTCGACGGGTTTTCTCTGAGATCTCCCGTATCCTGCGCCTTTGCAATCCGGCGTTGCTCCATACTCACCTCGCTTCACCCTCACCAGCTCTCAAGACCTCGATGTTAAAAAGCTGCCCGAGTCACACCACTCTATTAATACGCCACGCAGATGACTCGTGAATACGCCACTCCTCCGACTACGTCAAGAAAAAGGAATTCCAAACTGTAATCTGCGTTGCTCTGCTAAAATTATAAATTGATAAATTAAAAATAAAGCGTGTAAATTACTTTGGTTAAAAAAAGTTCTGTTCAGTTGTGTCGATGGCAAGAACCGACAGTTCTTTCTTCTCCGCGCCCTGTAGCTGGCGTCGGGGATGGCCGGCATTACGTCAGTGTTAGTTGGCGCGCGATGAAAAAATACTTAGCGCCAAGGTGGTTGATCGAGCGGGACGTGTTGGGTTCGCTTAATTGGTTCTCATCGGGGCGGCGCGAGAATCCCGGACGTGGTGCGGGGACCGGTTCGGCCGCTCTGGCCGACGCCGTTTCTATTCTCGTCGACCCGCGGGACAGGGCGGCCCCCAGTCCACGCACACCGCGGCCAGCGGCTGTGCTCTCCTCAGGAGAGAGTGAAGTGAGTACGAGGCTCTTGCCAGCGAGGTCTTGAGAGCCGATGAGGGTGGAGCGAGGTGAGGGTGGAGCGAGGTGAGGGACGGAGCAGCTCCAGAATGCAAGACCGGGAGATCCCTGAGAAAGCCTTCTGACCAGTGGCATCGTCCGGCACTATCCTCACATGCGAAAATTCGGGGGCGGCCTTGCCGGGAATCGAGCCCGATTCGCCTAGGTGGGAGNTCACAATAGTCCTTCGCACCCGTCAGTCGTCCGTGCGGCGGTCACGTCATCTTCAAGCAATCGCACGGCAAATTTTTTTTCTATCCGTCCGTAATATATTTAACAAACTTCAACTTTTGACGGACGGATGAGCCAACGCCTACCGACGACATTCCTTAGCCGTGAATATGCACTTTTTGGAAATAAAATGAAAGGCGGTGGACCTGTGTTTATTTATCTTTGGTGGTAAAGTTAGGAATTTTAAAGGAAGAAAAAATCACAATAAATTTTTATCACGTAAAAAAAATATTTCGCTACAATGCCCCCCCCC
>NQII01002039.1:458200-598347 GCA_002778355.1 Clitarchus hookeri
ACCCCTGAAGCTCGTAGGGGCCGACCGCACCGCCTCACTGTACCTAGTCGAATTTCTCGTCCTGCCACATCCTTCTCCACAGAGGAGGAGCTGTCTGCATAGCCACTTCTGTGCCTGGGTCTTCCTTCTGTTTCGCATATCCAGAAATTTGCACACACTGCTTAGTTTTGTCACTCGTTTTGCGGTAAGATTTCCATCACTTATAGCCTCATCATAACAGAACAGTCTGCAAAGTATTTACTTTTTATTTTATTTGAGTCTATAACCAAGCTACGGCACATTTCCGAATTTATAAGCATGAATTGGTTCACAAGTGGTTCGGAGTGTACTGTGAATAGGTCGTAAACGTCACACTTATCCTTCATGTACAAATCCATAAATGAAACTTAAAATTTCAAATTATCGAATACATCCTTCGGAACGAGAATGGAACAAATACTTGTGGACTCCCTTTCGCCGACCAACCAGCGCGCTGCAGCGTGGCAGGGTTTCCTCGCGGCTGTCGCGAGCACACGCTGCAATGGACGTCTCACGGCGACCGTCATAACCACTCCCAGCGACCGTCAACCATTATTTACTGCCGCCACTTGCGCGACACGGAAAACAAAATAAATACACAGGTGCAGGAACATTCCAGCTCGGCTCAAACTCCGAAAAAAAAATTCTCCACAAAGGAATTCTTATCTCGCTGCCAGAAGGGGTGGCACTAATCGGCTTAGCTAGATGAAAAACGGCCTGGGAATGGTGGAAGGGACGGCTCGTAGAGAGGCTGTCTTGTTCTCAGAAGCAGCACACGTCGAGCGGGGAAGTCAGTCCACCTCGCAGAGATTACGGACAGTATTTCACTCGCAGGCCCGCTTTTATGAAACGGGACGCTCCAAGCTACATAAACATGAGCAACTATTTTCGTCGTTACGGCTGAATTTTTAGCTTGAAACGGCGACGACTCTGTGTATACCGAATGGGCATGAGATCTATACAATTTCTTCGGACTGGCATGTTTACCATGACAAGGGATTAGATGCAGCTTTCCGATGCTGCTGAAACGCACGGATAACTGTGATTATTCACAAGATACCGTCGGTAATGGAGCAGTAGGGCCTACGGATAACAAGCAACCAGCAAGAATCGCTGCTTGTCAAAGTGATGGTTTACGCCACGGTCACTAGATCTTACACCCCTCGACTCTTGTGTTTGGGGTACTATGAAGAATATGGTCTGCGAGACTCCGGTATCATAATATGGGGAAGATCTTATCGCACGAATCGACGCCGCAGTCGAGATACTTAGCACACGACCTGGGTGCCTAAGCTCGAGATCGTACGAGTGCAGCTCGTGTAGTACGAGGCGCCTCGCAAAGTCTCACGTAAGCGAGACGATTGTCAAGTCCCAGTCACCCGTAGCTTGCATACATCTTGCTTGTACGAGGGGAGCGGCGCGCGAGTGTAGAAGGGTTTTGTTCTTGCCGTGTTGCCTCGCCTGAAGCTAGGAGCGAAAAAATTTCTTGCGCACAAGAGACAATCGCAGGGCGCGCTCCAAGTGTCTGCTAGCGCTTATTTGCGTTTTTACCCGGGTTTTGTTGTGTAACGCAGCGGATGAAATGTATAAAATAACGACTGAGCAGAAGTTTATTCTTTTGGAATCAGTGGGGATTAAATACGACTTAACTCTGTGAATATATTTTCCCTAATGAAAATATACATTAACTGAAGTAACCTTTAAAATAAAATCACGGATAATCATTAATAACCTTTTAATATGTGGAAATTAATTTCATTTACACAGTTCACTGTAATTAATTTCACCGAACGTGACTGGTAGCTTAAAACAAAATGTGTAAGATTTCTTCTAGTCTGGCAGAAATAAATACTAGCAGCGCCCTGAACCGTGACATTAAAATAAGTATATTTCTGCATAATATGTGTATAAGTTGTGTTGTATTAACAAAGTATTTCATATTGTTTTCATTTATGCTGCAAATATTAAGTAGTCGCCGAATAAAATAACATAAGTTACAGTTAGGTGGTGTTAAACTTTTTAAGAACTTTGAGTTCTCCAAAGTATGTGTATGGTTTATATTTTCAGACAACAGGAAACTTATTTGCTCAAGACTAAATGTTTTCAGTACTTTGTTTATTATTTTACCGTAGAAGCCATCAAATAAATATTTTTCAACTGCATGCAATTTCAAAAATTTTTGATTTCGCGGGGTTTCAAAACACCGGGACACAGATTTCTACCCTGCCGAGTTAACTGGCCCGTTAGAACTGGGCTACTAATAAAGTACACATTTATAGTCATGCAATTGAAGTTTTAAATTTACACATGTAACGATAAATTCTATTTTTAATGCTCTCTGCCAGTATAATTCCGAACTAAAGTGCCCTAATAAAATTTTCTTTTCTACATAGAATAATAGGTATATACAATCCATCCTGTTCATGTAAGTAATTTACAGTGTGGGTGTCGCTAAATTAATATTACGTTGCAGAGAATCTTATGAAAACTACTCACTTTCTTATGATTTCGCCAGGCTCCTTTGATCGTGTGCGCCGATCTCTGCACCGTCGATGCACATTTTGTACTGAAGTTGGAGGGCGAAAATTCTAACTCCTTTTTGTAATCCACGATGCCTTGTTTTTGTTGAGTTGATGGAGGTGTCCTACTGATTAAATTTGTATCTATTTACTCGTTCTATGTCTGTAGCGCTGTACTAATTTGACGCTCCATTACGGCCAAACCACGAATTTCCAAACATGGTATCCATCTCATAAAATATTCAGTTCGATGTCCTATATCCCAGATACTGTGCGTTGTAGGTGTTTTTTTACACTCTATTCAACCACTGTAAAACTGCAGTTATGTACCTTACACAGCGTATTAAAAACTAAGCAAGAGACAAATTTTTCCGCAATAAATCTCTTTTTAAAAAATACTTTTTTTTAACTGGCCATCGTTAAGGTACACAAATTCTTACAGAGAAAGTTGAAAGTAGCCAAGAGATGTGGCGCATCTCCTTATCTTTACTGTCGTGCCATAAACTGATAGGGGCTTCAGCAATTCCCCCTGGATGCACTCAGCTACTCAAATCAACTGCGAAACTGCACGCCAGTTTAGTGCCTTTCGCATTGAGCCAATCAACGTGGGCAAATTAACTGCATGCTGAGTGAGAGAGGTTCTCTGTTTGTATCCCGAGTCTGCCGTTTATAGTACAATTTAGTGTTATTGCTGTAATACGCAAATCCCCCTTCTTTTAGCTAAAACTATAGTCAAAATAAAGCTCCGATTCAATTTAAATACTTTCTAACACTTTGACTGCTGGCGAAGTAATAATACGTCGCCTGAATTTGAATGAGTTTGCCGTAACACTATGACATGCGCAATCTTTAAAGTCACGGACGAAGAAGCATTACTTCGCTAGTAGTTTTCATAAGATTCTCTGCAACGTAATATTAATTTAGCGACACTCACATTGTAAATTACTTACATGAACAGGATGGATTGTATATATCTATTATTCTATGTAGAAAAGAAAATTTGATTAGGGCACTTTGGTTCGGAATTACTCTGGCAGAGAGCCGACCAATAATGAACGTTGTACAGTATTGCAAGCGTGTCCGGTGTCGTGTGAACAAATAGGACGGTTGTAAATAGGAATACAAAAAAAAAACAGAACTGATGGTAATGAGTCATGACATATCTGCGACTTCACTTCAAGAATGTCTTCATTTTCAGCAATTCTGTACCCCATTCAAAGTGTAAAAAATACTTCGGCAAGTAACTGATAGGACTTCAATAAGCGTATAACACACGATTGTCAATCATCTGTTTTCTTCTTACAAAATTGTCTCAGAGGTGTATAAGAGAATTTCTTCCTGTGCTCCAAATTAATAATACTTCTAGTAAAATATAAAGAACCAAATTTTCCTCTGCACAATTCAATAATTGCAACTAATTCGCTACATAATTTAATATGTTGCACTTGAAGGTACACAGTCAACTTTAATTTTTAACTGCGACATGATAAAGTACACTGGAGAGCCAAAAAAAACTGGTATAGGCGTGCGTATGCAAATAACAGAGGTATGGAACCAATCAGAGTAACGCGATGCGGACCGCAGCGCCTATAAAAGACAACAAGCGTCTGGCAAAGTTGCTAGATCGGTTACTGCTGCTGCAATGGCAGGTTATTAAGATTTCAGTGAGTTTGAACGTGATGATAGTCGGCGCACGAGAAATGGGACATAGCATCTCCAGGTAGCAATACAATTTGGATTTTCGGGTACGACCATTTCACGAGTGTACCGTGAACATCGGGAATCCGGTAAAACATAAATCTTCGACATAGCTGCGGCCAGAAAAAGATCGTGAACGAACGGGACAAATGACGACTAACGAGAATCATTAGACGTGACAGATGTGCAACCCTTTCTCAAATTGGCGCAGATTTCAATGCCGGGGCATCAACAAGTGCCAGCGTGCGAACTATTCAACGGACCATCATTGATATAGGCTTTCGGAGCCGAAGGCCCACTCGTGTACCGTCGTTGACTGCACGACACAAAGCTTTACGCCTCGCCTGGGTCCGCCAACACCGCCCTTGGGCTGTTGATGACTGGAAACACGTTGCCTGGTCTGACGAGTCTCGTTTCCAATTGTATTGGGCGGATGGACGTGTACGGGTATGGAGACATCCTCATGAATCCATGGACCCTACATGTCAACAGGGGACTGTTCAAGCTGGTGGAGGCTCTGTCATGGTATGGGGAGTGTGCAGTTGGCGTGAAATGGGATCCCTGATAAGTCTAGATACCACTCTGACAGGTGACAGATACGTAAGAATCCTGTCCGATCACCTGCACCCATTCATATCCATTGTGCATTCCGACGGACGCGGAAAATTCCAGCAGGACAATGCGACACGTCGAGAGTTGCTACCGAGTGGCTCCAGGAACACTCTTCTGATTTTAGACACTTCCATTGGCTACCTAAATCACCAGACATGAGCATTATTGAGCATATCTGGGATCCTTTGCAACGTGCTGTTCAGAAGAGATCTCCGCCGCCTCGTACTCCTATGGATTTGTGGACTGCCCTGCCGGATTCATGGTGTGAATTGCCTCCTGCATACCTGCAGATATTAGTCGAGTCCATGTCACGTCGTCTTGCGGCACTTCTGCGTACTCGCGGGGGGACCTACACGATATTAGGCAGGTGTACCAGTTTTTTTGGCTCTTCCGTGTACTCTCGCTGGCGTCAGGGGTGAAGCCGTATTTTTAGTCAGGGCAGTGCAAGTGAGACGCGGCGATAGGGTCGACCTGTACACGCTGATCATACACGACTCTTGCCTTTTAGACCGCCGCGTAACATTTTTGTGAAGCCGCTAAGAAATACTCTAACTTTCATGCGATGAGGCTCACGGGCGTCCATTCAAGAGGTGGGGCCAAGGGAGACAAACAGCTGAGAAGTGACAAAAGAACAGTGCTCTAATCCTCTTTAAGTGTAGAGAAACAACCAAATTTATGTATACTAGCACTAGAATGTTCTCATAAGACATTGCAATTGTATTCGTAGCGATAACTATCCAAATGTTGCTGCAATGGTTAAGCCGAATACTCTCGTAAGGACAGAATTATCTGCTGTAGGAACTGGATGTTTAGATGCAGATACAATTACAGACATGACTGCTGTTCGTATTGCTATTTAGATAAACATTTTTAAGATACCAACAAAACACCTTATTGGTGTACATTAACAGTCGAGGCGAGTTGTGGTTACAGAAATTTTGGTTTCATGCACAACCATAATTCTTTTCTCATTTTACACTTGTTTTGTGCTTATTTAATAATGCCAGTCACTGTATATTATAGTGTAATAAAAGACAACTGTTATATTTATCATACAATTTGATTATTAGAGCATACTATTGGCTTTCTTCATCTAAGCGCCTTCTTTTTTATTTTTAGAGGTCACTAAACATGGTTAACCGAGATATTCCTAAAGACCTGCAGCGTGAGCATACATATCAACAAACTCTAAGGAAAAATTAACCAAATCGTAAAATCACACACACATGGCGGACCAGGTTCGTTCTTCTCTATCAATACGTTGCCGAAATTAGAGGATAACAACATGGAATCATAACGCATGTTGCTTTCTTCGTCGCTTTACACGCACTGCACGTGGTGGTCATGACGACTAGAGCAATTGGTGTTCCAGACCTTATAGCGAGTGCTTGTGCACATCTCGACGCGAAGCATGGGACGCCAAGTGTATATTCACACACATCAAACAGCGCGTACGACCACGAACATACTACTTGTACGCTGGACAAAAGTGATTCGCCCAATAATCCACCACTACCAGGATCATATGTCATACCCTACAAACCAAATCTATACAAAAAAAAATCTAAACACAAGGTTCATAACACTGAATAACTTGGTTGACAAATGCATCATCCTGTTTAGAAACATCAGTAGTTAGATCACCAAAATTCCTGAAAATCTTCTTTGGGTAGTATCTTCTTCTATACTGTCTTCGTGGCATGCTGACAGCTGCAGGCACTATAGAAGGGAGATATACTGGCCAAAGAGGATTTTCAGGAATATTGGCGAACTAAATATACCGATGGTTCTAAAAAAGATGATGTATTCGTTTATCAAATTACTCAGTGTCAAGAAAATTATGTTTTGTTTTTATTTTCGTGTAGATTTGGTTGATTACACTGACAATCCAAGGACCGACTTAAGTTTTTAGGCCACACAGTGAATGAAAAATAGAACAGTAACCATGTCGGCGTGTGCACAGACTGAGGTATGCGAATCTATATCGAGCGCCTCGCGAAGTGTGGAGACCCGAGCACATCCTGGCGATGCCACGACCGAAGCTAGTGCCGCGGAGAGGAGCAGGAGGGAGGTCTATGTCCCGGGGCGACGAGCGTACCTGCAGCGCGGCGGGCCGCGATGCGATGATCCCATTCTTTACGCGCTGGAATGTTGCTCGGCCACTCCAGCCAACCTCCGAGATTACCATCGGGCCGCCGGGCGCTGCGCTGGTGGCTGCAGCGAGCCGGCCAGCCTGCTCATCCCTGTCCCCGCCCTGCGACGACGCCACTGCGCCAAATATACTCTGCCTACATTACGAAGAACACTTTCCGTCAGTTCGAACGTAGCGCCGGTGTTGCTTTGACGACATACGAGGTGTGTTCAAAAAATAAGGTGACTTGTTATTTTGTGACTTTGTCTCGATAAATATTTATGTATTCATCAATATCTATTTTGCCCCTTCAAAGTAATCCCCCTCAGATACAATACACTTGTGCCAGCGCTTTTTGCCAATCCTCGAAGCACTTATGATATGCGCATTTTGGCATGGCATTGAAGTCTCCCAGGTCTTTATCGCCTCAATTGTGGGAAACCTCCGTCCTTTCATGGGTCTCTTCAGTTTTGGGAACAGGAACAAGTCGCAGGGGGCCACGTCCGGTGAATACGGTGGCTGAGGTATGATTACGGTGTTGTTAATACAGATTCTTTGATCCATTGTTTGCGATAGAAAAAAATCGCCAAGCACACCAAAACACGTCTAACCTTTATATCGGTCACAAACAAACTAACAATGCAAAATGGCTGATAATGTCAACATATGTTGGGGACATGTGTACCAACATAACAATACAAACAATCGATAATCGAACGTATGTAGACCTCGAAATTTGCAAAGTCACCTTATTTTTTTAACACACCTCGTATCATTTCACCTGAGCTGCTCTGAAACAGCAAAGCCATGCTATTTGTGTTTGTTTTAACATTTCGACACAAAATTATCTTGACGAACCCCGTCCTCGTTAGAGAATACTATGTTCTGACTGCCACATAACTGTCAAAAAGCGGCCTTCCTTCGTAACTGAGGCAGAGGATAACCACGGCGACAGTCGCTCGACCCTCGCCTTTCATACCACCTCATCCAAACCAAAAATAGATAATTACTCAAGCGTGAAATGGTGTGGCGGTTCCTTCGATGTGGGCGTACCCATCCCCTGATTTACTACCCGGGGCTCTGGGAGTGGGTCTTGTGTCTGACTGGCTACCGCGTGTTGCAGAAGGTTTCCTATTGGCTGGGCTGCCGTTACCAAGAGCTGATTGGCGAACGACGACATGCCGCTGGCCTGCGACGCCATTTTGCTAGCGTGTGCGACTGGTGTTCGCGGTATACGCGGCTGTTACGCTTCTGTATCGTAAAATATTCTGTGACCAAACACAAGATGGTTTACAGCAAGGCGTCAAAGCCCTCCGTAAAGGAAGAGGAATTGACCAGCCTGTCAGGACACTTTTTAAAGCTTTAGCTTTTCCAAGAAGCTGAACTCACGCGAAAAGAGTGAACTTCGCTGACAGTTTCCATAGTTTTACGTTGCATAGGTGTGTCTGTATAGCCTATTCACGGTTTCTTCACACTTTACTGAAGCAAACCTTCGAAAAACCATACCATGATGACATGTTTGGTTGTTTCCGAAATATCTCATTTTACACTTGTTTTAGCATAGAAGTGCCTTATTTTTAGTAAAATTGAACTTTTATTTATACTTATCAATAAATTATATTTAATTTATAATTAACATGAATAAAACAGGGAGAAAATAAGTGTGTTGGTAATGCCTAGTAAGAAATAGTTCTTATGTAAAATATTATAAAATATTATTACACTGAAAACCCACGAACGCGGTGCGTTGTCCCTTTAGTGTCATTTTCTGGACTTCGTTAAGCTTTTTTTTTTGCATGAGGCGAAGGAATATGTTGGAAGAAGGACTTAAGTAGGGCTTCAGAAAAGTTGGAAGTAACCGTGAATGGTCTATACATACGCAGTACACACATAGGCCTACGTGGTAAAATTTGTTGTTAGTTACAAAATACCACTCCTGCCCGTTGAACTTTCGGTCTGTTTTGTCATTTTACTGAAATTAAACATGTGAAGTATCTGCAATGAAACAAAATAGCTTACGGAATACATAGGACTGTATGTTATGCAACTAAACACATATATGTACTACGGAGGCAAACGTGCTAATAGATAAAACTTTACTGGAAAATGAATGCGGATAACGTAAGCACTGGATTATGGCGTCAAACACACATAACGGTTCATGCTTAAGGCCATATTATTTCTGCTATATATTTGCATCAAGGTGATTGTTTTCCTTTATGGAGGATGGGTCCGGAAGGACTCGAATCCAAGGCATCACGCACACAATGGGAGTATAGAGTCGGTCCCGCACGTGGTTCTGGGCCCATCATAAAAAGAAGGGACTCCCGGGTTAAGTCGTTAGATCTGGACTGTGAGGTGGACCGTCAGGTAACGGGTTCGAATCTCCGGCAAGCCATCGAAGTGTGTTTCGATCTCTCACGGAAGTTCACACCGAATGTTGTCAAGACGTGAAGCAAGTGCACGATGAGAAGGTGATGGGAGATGGGCAACGAGAGAAGGCGTGAAGAAACAAAGCCGTGAACATGATTTTCAACGTTTAAAATTTATTCAACACAGAGCAACAAGCAAATATTCAACGACATCAACAAGCCAAGATCTTGCAGGGAGGAGTTCGGGTAAGGAGTTGCATGCAAATTGGTTGGGTACGAACGTTCCAGAAGTACACGGACGCTTCCAGCGATCAGAGGAACCTGCCCAATTACGCCCCTCCTTTCCTTTCCCATTTCTTCCCGTGAGCTGAATCGATTTTATTAAATAGTCTTGTGTAATGTATTCATGGATCTCAATATATCGGCGCACGGTTAATTATAAGGTGGGGACGCCTCGTCAGTTCCCGTTTCGGCCGGAGCTAATAACTCAAGAGCGCGGTCTGATACATCATGCATATCCTTGCGCGGCACTTAATTTCCCAGAAGTAACAATTTCCCCCGCGCTCCACAGAAAGCACGACTCACGGCCCTTCGCAGCAAACCAGTTTCACGTGGACGAGAACTCAAAAAAGATAAAGCAGATTTATAAATTACATAAACTTGTAGTTTATCGCATTAAGAAAAAAAAAGCATAAGCTATTTCGTTTCTTTTATGGCGTTTGCCCATGTACGAACAGTTTCAATGTACAGTTCAGGGTCGTGATGAAAAATCACTTCATTGTCAATGCAAAGCAGGCGCGACAGACGCATTACGGGAAGACTGCTCTTCGAGCTGACGCAGAAATTACCCCACATCAAGTTTAATGTTAACAACGCGACTTGCATACCGAACTGTTTTCCTGATTACATTATTCCATGGCTTATGAATATAAATCAGTATCCCCTCCCCCTTTTCACCGTCAAAATACTAAACTTTTAATGCAATCACAGCTATTAGAACATTAACTTTTTTTTTTTTTTGTTATGTAAATAAATTATAAGTGTAATTTTTCATGTTTTGGAAGCGAAGATAAAAGTGTTTAGGTATGTAGTATGTTGTAATGCTACTAAATAACACACATTAATTCTATAACTATGCCTACTTCATGGTTAATCGAACATTTTGAAAGTCCTTCTAAGCTTCTTCGTTATGGCCACTGTTGTACCTTTCCAGCAATTGTAAATATTAACAACCCTGCCATGTACAAGACTAATATCCATGGCCCAAGTATTGTCACTGTGCAATTATTGGAAAGTTAAATAAGTACCAAACTAGTAAACCAGTTCCAACCATGCTGTGTATCAAATAAAAATACACATAAACTAATCTGTGGTCGTCATTTCAAACAGTAAAATGGTATTAAAACATTAGAGTGAAAATGGATAATTTCTTGTATTGGCCGAGGCCTTCTTACAATCCACATTTTCAACCTGACAATACTATGGATGTTATGACAATGTAATATTTTATTTTACTACAAAATGTGTTTACATAGAATTTTGTTTATTTTAGCTCCGTATTTTAAAATGTCATGGTTTTAATATAAACAAATATGCCTATCTTAAATAGGGCAACTGTACCAAAACCAAACAGTATTACGTGATTTCATGTCACGAAAAGAGCGGCAAACTATAGGACTATTTGTAATTATTTCTTAGCGAATTACTATTAACATTCTGCCCTACGGATGTCCCTTAGCATGCAAGGTTCATCCAGTTAAAGAGGATCGTCGTAGATGTTGGGTTAAAAGAGGAAGAAGAGGAGAAAACAGAGATTCTTGGTTTTGGCTCCCACTTCAACAGAATTTGTCTCTTCTCAGCTTTCCCCGCATTTACATTTCACTCCTAAGACAACAAAAATATGGCATCTTTGACGCTAGACTGTTCACTTTAATAGCATAGGTTCCTATGGTAATGCCTTATTCTCGATTCAAGGATCGCGCTATTACTCTGTATAGAGGTGAGCCACAAGAAAAGCTGCCCCCCTATAAAAATATTTAAAAAACGGGAAACTTAAGATGTGACAAGTATATGAAGTGCACGAAATAAGACAGACAAACGATGTAACGACGCAAAATAAAACGAGGTTCAAGGAATTTCCCACCCTCTCCCAAAAATAAAAATTTTAATGGTGAACTGCACTCTAAAATTCCGCTTTCCTTTTTTTTTTTAATTTTTTTATCTTTAGTGCATTAGTTTTTGTTTTTATTTAATGTAATTTGAAATTATTAATGCGTTTGCTTTTATGTCTCTGGGCTAGCCAGGCTGGATGGAAAAGGAGAATGGGAAGGGACAGGCATTGTACATAATAAATCAAGTTTGAAGTGGTTCCAAAAAAAGCGGCACGCTAAATAACTGCGAGGGTAGCCACAGTGTGATGTTCTTGGAAAACACTTGCTGAATTTTCGTCCGTGCTGCTTCTAGCCAAGAGGCCCATCTATGTTACAGCTTGCGCATGCGTTTTGCAAAATAAACGGATTAACCACATTACAGTCTCACCATTCTCTCCGCTGCTTCTTCTTGGCATTCCTTTATAAAACTGTGTTTTAAAAGTACAGAACATGACTTTAATTAATCCAACCCGACGTCAATACCTTCTTGGGACCACTAGCACCGACTTTGTAAATGTCATTAGATAGAAATTAAATACATCTTCTCATTTCCTACAAACGAGGAAGCACTTATGCTAGTCGGGCACTGGCAAAATCAGACGATTTAAGTGCACTAAACAGCCAAAAAGTATGAAGTTAGTGTTATTATTTACGTGCAGTGTAAGTATCACTGCAAATATCCAAAAAGACAAAACGGTAAATTTTTCAGTCAGTTCAATTACCCCGGGAGTTATACTCGCTCACGACGAAAGCAATATTGTGGTAGAGAAAGACACACCAGCTGCACTTGCAGGTTTAACCAACTTCCCAGTCACTACAGCACGTCATGATTTTTGAACACTACGAGGAGGCCGCGGTGGTGTAGTGGTCAGACTACTCGCCTATCATCATGGCAGTTTCGATTCCAGGCGGGGTTACCCGGATTTTCGCATGTGGGAATCGTGCCGGACGATGCCGTTGGTCAGCGGGTTTTCTCGGGGATCTCCCGTTTACCCCGCCCTTGTATCCCGGCACTGCTCCATGCTCACCTCACTTCACCCTCATCGGCTCTCAAGACCTCGATTTTAAGAGCCACCCAAATCTTTTTGCACACTCACTTTGAACACTACGACTGCTAAAACCATGCGACTTGAAACAAGGTTAGCACACTGAGTTTACATAGTAAATATGAGTTTTGAAATGTTAGTTCACAGCCTCTAACCAAGTTTCAGTGCAAATGAATACTACCAGGATTAAGATAAAAATAATATGTAGAGACACGAGAGTGTTTAAACGAACGTCCAAGTCACTGTTTAAACACGTGATCGTGTCAGTCCTGCTCGGCGAGTAGTGAAACAGTTTTGGGCACATGCGCAGAAGACGAAAATCAGTCTATCCCATCTTTATACTACGCTGCTTATAGCAACCTCCGTCTTTATTCGTCCTCTACATAGCGGCACGACATGGAAAAATTTACTACAATTTAGGCGAGATGAGAACCAAAGCAGCGTATATAATGTGCACACTTTGTTAAAAATGTATTTTATTAACATGCGTGCTAGCGTGTTTTACCACACCGTTACAATAATAAAACCCGGCGGGAAATCGACTTAGTACTGTGTTCTTTGAATGTAGTGTGTAACTGTACCTCACTCTCTATATGCATGAACATGGCAACATTTTCCAGTTCCTAAAATGTTGCAAATGTTACATAGCAGGACGTTTTCTGCGCTCGTTTTCAGTGCTTCACAGTGTCAGCCTGTTTTTGTGCATAAATCCGCCCGTGTCATATATCAAGTTAAATTTTTAAATTTGCAGTGCACTAGATCGCTTAATGCGACGATAAGGTGTCACTTTGAAATTGTTATAAACTTAGAAATGTTACTAATATACAAATTCTTACAAATCACATTTGTAAAACAAATAGAATCTATATGAAATAAACTCAGTGTCCACAAATTTAAACATGGCACACAATATTATAATGCGACGTTAAGATATGGAACCACTTTCCCTACATTGTGGCCAACTTTACAGCGAGAAAATCAGTCAGTGTGTCCGTTAAAGTAAGTTGTATTTTGTTAGGAACGGAACGTTTTTCGAAGGCTGATTTCGAAAGTACTCAATCAACCGCGAAGAGACTATCCCACACAAATTCTTATCCTCATATACAAAAGAAATAATAACCTACATTAAATACTTTTAGAGACATACATTTTAATAGGCATTAAGACAAAGAACCACGGATATTATTACGTTAAGGTATAAGTAGAGTGGCTTCCACGGTGCCGACTGCACTACGTGCAAAACTCATTAAAAAGTAGTACAGGTACCACTAACATTGTCAAAAAGTTACGATTTATGTTGCAGATTAAACAGAAATACATATATTTTGCAACACTGTAAAATATGTTTTTAAAGTGTTCTTATGTAATTTTTTTATAATCTATTAATAAAAGTGTATTTTAATCCAAATTTAAGCTTACAGCAATGTTAAATGTTTAAAAAGCACTTTTTGGAGACAAAAACTAATTAAGCAAAACTATTATAATCATTAGGCCCAAATTCGGTTGTATGTAATAATAAATTAGTGATTATGTTTATAATTAATTTTATACACATATTTCAACCATTATAGTCAAATCAATTTTTATAATTTAATTATTAAAAATATCTTTAAAACATTAGTACAAATAATTCCTTACACAAAACCGTAGGAATTTTTATGAGTGTCCTATATGACAAAGGTTTTCTTGCAAACTGTGCTTTCATAAGTATTCAGAATGTAAATACGCTTAAATATTAATTAAAAATTGATTTTTTTTATTAACTTAAGAGTGAGTGAAGAGATTTGAGCGGCCCTTAACATTGAGGTCTTGAGAGCCGATGAGAGTGAAGCGAGGTGAGTATGGAGCAGCACCGGAATGAAGGGGCGAGGAAAACGGTAGATCTCCGAGAAAACCCACGTGCAAAAATCCGGGAGCGACCCCACCGGGAATTGAAGCCTTCGCGGTAAAGTGATCACTTTTGAGGCCCTAGATACTTTTTCCTATCAGCCATTCAGCCATTTTTTTATCCTCTAACCACCTTTTTAAATAAATATTGCAATGTAAATAATAAACACAGTGTGTATATTCCAACGCACTCGGAGGGTACAATAAAATATATTTGTTGACAATTATTCCAAATGAGAGGGCTTTCAAAAGTGCTCACTTTACCGTGAATAGCCTGTAATGAGATCTTCACATTGTACAGTCAGGTGCAGTGCTACATCGGAATACATTTTACTCATCCCTTAAACTGTATGCAGTTGGGCAGGGGAATTTCCTTGAAATAGTTTTACTTAACCATGAACCAACTATAAACACCACAGCATGTCTAATAGTGCTACACTTCAAGTTTCTATACAGCATGTACGAGAAATATAGATAAAAGTTGACACTCCTTTCAACCGCATCAAAACAGACGACTCACGTCAGCATATAAAACAACTTTTTCATTGGCTATTTCGCAGAAAATCACTTTCACAGTTACGTATTTCTTGAAGCATATCAAATGCATGGATTTTTTATTATTGTGGTTTGATCAGCTACCAACCACGCGGTTTGCCGCAGTATAATGTACAATCAAGCAACATGCTTAAAATGAAAATAAAAAATTAAAATTTACGAAAATAATACAGTGGTGAAATTTTTTACCTCTAGAACTCAATAAAATTTTACCGACTAGTTATTCACATATACTATATATATATGTATACACACACATATATGTGTGTGTTTAATAATGTATTCGACTAGTCATTAATACAACTACAAGTATGATTCATATTTTATCACAACAGTGAAGACTCTTAGACAATATCAACTTTGAATACTATTATGTACGAATTTTAAATGCCAAATGTGAGAAAAATTCTGGCATTCAGATTCGCTCAACTAATAGATTTGCACGCAATTACGGCAATGTTTGAAGTGGGAAACAGTTACCCTAAGTATTATGCTGATAGCCCTACCACCACAACCATAGCAAGGAGGTTTGTGGACTGGGGGTTACCTGTGGTCCCTGAGGTGGTCCTGTCGTCGGAACGCCTTGCCGCAGATGTCGCACGAGTAGGGTCGCTCGTCCGTGTGCGTCCTCTCGTGGATGAGCAGGTTGTAGGACTTGGTGAACTGCCGGTTGCAGAACTTGCAGATGAATTGCTTCTTGGGGCGGGAGGAGGCGGCCCTCGGCGCCGCCACCTTGGCCNCCGGGTAGGCGACGGCGCCCACCCCGCCACCGCCCTCGTCGGCCTTGGCGGCGGCGTCCCTCGAGGTGGAGGCGTCGCGTGCGGGCGGCGACGCGAGCAGCAGCGGATAAGATACGAAGCGCGACGGCACGACGGGCACGAAGGCGGACGACTCGCGGTGGTGGTGCGTCATGGCGGCGAGGTGCTGGTGGTACGAGGCCAGCGCCGACGCCTCGAAGGACACCCTCGACGTGGTGGGTCCGGAGACGCGGCCCGGAGCAGACCCAGACGCGGAGGCGGCTAAGTGGAAGCCGGAGCCGGTGGCCTCCGAGCCCCGGGGCCGGGAGAGCTGCAGGGGCTCATCGGCCCCAGAGCTGGTCACGTGCTCGGAGCCCTCTATAGGCATGGCTGCGTCTCAGCACTCGTTCTCCTGCAAGCACACGACAGCCTTCACAGTTGAACCATAACGCGCCTTGCAGTTACAAGACAGTATCACACTACATATAGCATGAGTGTTAGCACTTTACACTCAACGTAAAATACACAACCACATGTCACCAAATTTTAGACAGAAAAATTGNTAGCATGAGTGTTAGCACTTTACACTCAACGTAAAATACACAACCACATGTCACCAAATTTTAGACAGAAAAATTAAAATGTAATTACCAATATCAGCTAAAAAAAAATTTAACTACATAAGACATTGACGAAAGACCTCAAATGATTTCCAGCATCAAGCAGTGGCTAGGAAAGTTATCAGAATAGCTACTTTTCATTTNATTGACGAAAGACCTCAAATGATTTCCAGCATCAAGCAGTGGCTAGGAAAGTTATCAGAATAGCTACTTTTCATTTTCTGATATAACATTATACTCATCCGGAATGGTTTATATAACACAGAATAAGCTATGAAGTTTGACAATATTTTACAGAATGGCCTACAAATTTGAAAAATTTTGTTTGAAGGGACAACCTATACTAACCCAAGACGGATCAAGTACGGCTAAAGCATAAATTTGGAACACTAAAATTTAAATTACTTTTTAAAATATGATTAACACACCCTGAAAGATAGACTGAAGAAACAGAAACGCAACTTCAGAATAAAAGCTGACGTGGGCAGATAAAATAGTTAATTTACTACAGTAACGCATGTTAAATGTTTTCCAGAGGGAGTTACCATTTAAAATCTCATGTTCAAGTCAAAAACCCTGCTGTAAATATATGAACAATAAAAATAGAAGGATTATGGGGACTTTGGCACGTCAGGACCTGAGACAGGAGCGTCGGAGCTGTTCGTGCTCTGTCATTCCAGTAGACCAGCGGCCATCTTAAAACCAGGTTACCTTGACCCATATCTCGGCCTCGTAGACCTTTGACCTTGAAAACCCATATAATAAAAAAATTAAAAAAAACCAAAAATATCCCAAATTTTTTTTAAAAAATATAACAAATTGTATTAAAAAATATTAAGAAATTTATTTAAAAAATTTAATTTAAAACAAATTTCCGGAGGTTCCCCACTGGTTAACGAATTAATAATTTCGAAATGGAATAGACACGCATGAAGGGAGGGGTTAGTAAAGGGTGTTGCGCTGCTTCAAGATATCTCAGTAATATCAGAATTAAGGACATCTGACAAAGTATGCTAGCAAGCCTTGTAGCCATTTACCATGTACAAATTTTTTTACATAATAATAAATCTGCATACTGCTGTTTTTTGTTAATTATATGCAACTCGGTAATTACGTCTCTCAAATATTATAAGAATACGGGAGAAGTGTTGCATTACTGATAGCAAGTTCTTAAATATTCTTTTCACTTTTTTGTGCATTATCAATGGCAGAAACAAACGGCCCCAAACCGATTGCACAATTAATAAATAGTGTAGGTGCATTATATTCAATCTTATGTTTTACCGAAGCCTATTTTTTAGATTAAAGAAACCACAGCGCCTGTTGCAAACAAATGTAAAATGTTTAAAACGTTTCTACGGCAGGTTATACTGATAAAAATATTACAAAATTTAGTGCCCTTGCAAATCAGAAACCATCTGCAGGCACCCTTATTGCACTAGCCACCATCTCCCCTAATTTAACTAAAAAAAAATTTCTAGCATAATGTTATGGTGCTTAAACTACCTATAAGAATCAAGTTATATGTCTGTGTCCATCTATCAATGAGAGTATTTAACAACTTTATTATGCACATTCTGCTCTCGGACTAAAAAAAAAATCAGTCACTTTAGTAAAATATTTTGTTTAGTAAAACTCATGATTTATTTGTTTTGCATAAATGCATGAAAGCTTATAACAAAAATCTTTCCACTGTGATATTAGAGCAATACAAAATCCACAGCCGCAACGATCACTTAGCTGGCTGATTTTCAACTGCAGTTTTAAAAGTCAATACCGATATCAATGCATTAATATTACCGAACATTATTCCCTTCGTGGCTACTGTCAACCCGAACTACTGAGTGAGGGAATAAATGTTCAAGTGGAAGTTGAATTCGGTGATGTGATAGTTAAGATAATTTTGTAGGCGAATTTTTACAGCATTAGACCATTATACAANTGGAAGTTGAATTCGGTGATGTGATAGTTAAGATAATTTTGTAGGCGAATTTTTACAGCATTAGACCATTATACATAGTGGAACATAATTTATAAGTGCTCTATTTTGTATCAGTATTGGTGTCAGTACACCTCCACATAATACACTAACTATAATGGCTGTAACATTCAACCTGATGTAGGCTCTTTAGGTGCCACTAGGTAATAGATATCTGTCATGCCCACAGTGCCTAACTATGGAGNTGGAAGTTGAATTCGGTGATGTGATAGTTAAGATAATTTTGTAGGCGAATTTTTACAGCATTAGACCATTATACAAAGTGGAACATAATTTATAAGTGCTCTATTTTGTATCAGTATTGGTGTCAGTACACCTCCACATAATACACTAACTATAATGGCTGTAATATTCAACCTGATGTAGGCTCTTTAGGTGCCACTAGGTAATAGATATCTGTCATGCCCACAGTGCCTAACTATGGAGCTACACATAAAGGCGATGGTCGCAACCGCAGAAGCTGTGTAGGACATCATGTGGGTCATTAAACTATCACTGAGTGGTTATTGCAAGGAAGTACGAGATATTATTGTCGGCTTCTTAGTGGATGCCACTTTCAAAGTTCACATCCGATGAGCTATGTGTTTAGAAGCACGGTGCAGAATAAAACGATGCACGGGAAACTGAAACGACAAGACAGGTATCTGACACAAAGCAAAAAGCTGGCAATTACACAGTGCCATAAATGGTAACAGCATCGAAAACATCTCTAAAAAAAGCTCAAGGTTGCAGCAAACAACTTTGATATTAGAGAAGGCACCACATAATATCGCTCTTAATTTCCCAGGTTCCAAGAACAGTGTAGTGTACCTATGCATGGCCAGGGCACCAGAGTTCGGTGCCCACAACCATTGAATAACATTGATTCAGATTAGGATGCCATCAAAATTTCATCAAGAAACATGTGAACAATGGTAGTGAGGGACAGAATATCGGTGATTGCAGGGAGAAACGCAAACCTAAGCTTCTATGCATACTCCAGGAAACTAGGGAATGTTGGTAGGTGGAATTTTGGAAAACTTTCTTTGCAAAATTATCATCGACATGTAACACAATCATAACTCTGTCCAGACTGAACATATTAGGGTCTTCTCTAAATGATGCTAGAATAAACTTAGGGTATGTATTGGCCACAGCTACAAGTAAGACCATGTCTGTAAGACATGTAATAAGGAGAGAGGGGGAATGGGGCAAACTGAAAGCAGAAGATATTAAAGAAGAAACGAATATTTAGATCGCAACAGAATATAGACATTTCCTGGGATTACTGCATTAAATAGACTAGAATTCAGAATCGATGTATGTCTAAAGGTACTGTGACCAGTTACTGGAGTTGATAGTAGAACAATGACAATGTTTCTCAGTACCACTCAGCTGCCCAGCAGTTTGTTGTATATGTAATGCTACCACTACCTTCTAAAATATTACAAAGTGGTTTCAAGGAGAATTTATTATGCATATGATCATGTATATTCACATGCACTATATCGTCTGTGTGGGCGTGGAACTATACAGTGGGCAGAGCACATGTATCCAGTATGTCGCAAGTAGTATGGTAGCATTCCCAGGAGGAGAAGTGAATACCAGGATGGCGAGGTGGTAAGTTCGCGTATGATAAGAGTCCATCGTTATCCTCCTCTCTCGAGTGCTTATCAATCAAATCTTGCAACATTTGGTCCTCCGTGGTCGGATTTCGTATCCAGAGATTGTGATGCGTAACTGTGATAAAGTTTTGTTTGTTACCTGTGCGGCATAAATGTAAAGTGTTCCACACGTGTGAAGTGGCCGGGCCGCCACTCTGAATCCACTCTCTCAAGCATCCTCAGAAAAAATTAAAATTTTTTTCACCCCTCTTTATTACTATGTGACGAAATAATCAATTTTGGTGTAAGTAAGATTAAATACATAAATGATAGGGCACAGGCACTGATTAAGGCCCCCGAAGTCACACTGAATGTTGTTCACGAAGTGAATGCGTTTGGTTCACAACTCGACGCTATTGAAGGTGCTGTAAACACTGTCCAACGAACTTTTGCAAACGGACCCCTTGGAAGGTTTGGACGAAAATGTGTCTACAGCAAAGCACGAGTCCTTGTTTACCCAAATGTCCGACACACGATGTCTTATAACCTCATTTCTGTCCTCTCATGTTGTGCAAGCTTCTTCCACATCTTCTATTGCCGCCCCGTTTGCAAATGCACGTCTACCAAAAATTAATTTGACATCTTTTTCAGGTCAGGGGGCGAGTGACCCCATGTTCTTCAGCTGTACCAGGCAACGATTCATGACAATCCGGTATTAGCCGATATTGAGAAATCCCAGTATTTGTTGGAATGCCTCAAGGGAGAATTTTTGCAGTTAGTAAACAATCTATCGATTACAACTATAAACTACACAGTACCAGAATATCCGAAAATTTACTACTCTATACATAAACAGAATTCTAGCTCTGCCTGCTGTCAACTCTGCAAATCTTCAATCAGTCAAACAGTTTGTCAACATCTTCAATGAGAATGCTCGTGCTCTGGAAGGCTTAGGCCATAATATCACGAACAAGAACCCTGTTCTGGTCACAGTTCTGATGCGCAAGTTGAATGTGTGTATGCTCACAAAGTTTGAAAACTCATGTACAGACAGAACTGACACTCATAGATTTTGTTCAGTCCAGAGTACTAAAAATGGATTGTGCTCTTGATGTAGGAAATAAGGTAAGTGCAAATAATATGTCTCGGAAACCATTGCTGACGAAGTCAAGTCATATAACCTCACAAAAAAACGCAGTATTTATTACCAGTTCAGAACCTAAAACAAGATATTGTGCAGTGTGCCAGCAAACCACCCATTCTGTGTACAAGTGTCCCGAATTCATTGACGCCTCACCTACAGACAGACATTAAATAGCTCGGAACAAAAAATTATGTTTCAATTGCCTTGGGACACCCCACAGGCTACCATCATGTCTCTCCACTCGCACCTGTTATTAGTGTCAGCAAAAGCATCATACCCTGCTCCACATAGTTAAGCCTACTGTATCTTCAATTTCCCAAGACAAAACGTTGGACTCCACATAGCTTCCAGGCGAAACGTTCGCAGGTGTTTCGGCTGGGGAACGCATATAAGTGTTTTTGTCTACAGCCTTGGTGAAGGTTTATGGTGCGGACAATAAGCCTCATGTCATGCGGTGTTTGCTGGACAGTGCAGCACAAGCATCTTTTATCTCTGAAGCATCTGCGGATGTCTTGTCATTGCCCTTACACAAAGCTGGCGAAAGGGTCGTGGGCCTTTGTCGTGGTGCTGTCAGCTTCAAGGGGGAAATAACCTGTCAGATTCAGTCATCAATGGAATCTCAGTGTACCTTCTCTCACTCATTCTTTGTTGTGTCCAAGATTACTAGCAACTTGCCACTTGTGTCTGTAGATTCCTGTGTTCGTGCTCAGTTGGATTCCCTTCCTTCGGTATACCCGGAGTCCTGTACCAATAACACGTAGATTCTATTCGCTAGAAAGTAAACTTAATTCGCAACCTGAGATGAAGACTATGTATACAGAGTTCAAGACTAACTATGTTCGAGTAGGTCATATGGAGCAGTATACCCCCTCTTGCAAACAGGATAGTGGCCGACAAACCACAGTGTTTTATCCCTCATCACGGGGTGCTCAAAACATCTAGCTCTGCGACCAAATTGAGGGTTGTTTTTGATGGCAGCGTACAGACCTCCAATGGTATTTCACTCAATGACCTTTTACTCCCAGGTCCTAAAATTCAGAATGACATCAATGATGCAATTCTAAGATTTAGACTCTACAGTGTAGTTTTTTCATGCGACATTTAGCAAATGTACCGCCAAGTTTTGGTCGATGAAACTGGCCGAACATACCAGCTCATTCTGTGGCATTAGGACCCATCACTACCCCTTACAGTTTATCAGTTGAATACAGTAACATATGGACTCACACCATCTCCATTCTTGGCAATTCGTATGTTGCATCAGTTGGCGTCTGATGAAGATGATGAATATCCACTAGCTGCCAATGCTCTTGAGAAACACATATTTGTGGATGATATCATCACATGTGCAATGTCATTAGGTGAAACTAATTTGTTGAAAATTCAGCTGGTCAAACTTTTAAGCCCAGGTGGGTTTGAGCTTCGGAAATGGTCGAGTAATGAGCCTCAACTCCTCGGTGATGTGCCTGCGACCCATTGTGAAAGTCCTAGGGAGCTAGACTTCTCATCAGGTCTTGTTGTGAACATCCTTGGACTGTACTGGAATCCAGTGAAGGACTCTTTCTAGCATCACCTACGGGTCCACTCTGGTAGTCCCACCAAATACTTTGTCCTTTCGCAGATTGCACACATATATAATCCTATGGGTTGGCTTGCCCCATTAACTGTGTGGGCCAAAATTCTAATGCAATGGTTGTGAACTCAAGGACTGAATTGGGATAACTTGTTACCCCAATAAAACTCAGGCAACGTGGAATCAATTCATGGATGACCTGACTGAAATTTAAAACCTTAGCTTGCCAAGCTTCATATGTCCTGATGTGGTTAGTGGCGAATTACATGGTTTTTTCCGGCGCCTGTGAGAGCCTATGCAGCAGTCGTATATCTGAGGAGTACGAACACTGAAGGGAATGTGTATGTGTGCAACTGGTAATGGCTAAGGCACAGGTAGCGCCTCTGAAACAAGTGTCTCTCCCTCATTTAGAATTGAGTGGGGCTCATTTACTGGCAAAATTGATCTTTTATTGCCACAACTTACTCAGCCAGTACTTGCATATCTCTGCAATCCAGGTGTGGACTGATTCCAGTGTTGTTCTAGCTTGGATAAAGTCACTGCCATACTTGATGAAAACCTTTGTGGCTAATCGAGTGTCTTAAATTCAAGAATGGGTTCCTCCTCAGCTGTGGAAGCATGTCAAATCTCAAGACAATCTGTCGGATTGTGCATCTCATGGCCTACTGCCTCCTGACCTCTCTCATGACCTCTGGTGGCACGGCCCCGGTTGGCTAGTCCTCCCACCTGAACAGTGGCCAGTGTCCGCTGTGTAGTGGCATGAGACTATCCCATAGCTCAAATATTCTCAACTCGCCTTGCTGAACACTCATGAAATTCCCGAAGAGCTCTCTGTATTCCAACGAATATCATCATGACCCAAGTTGGTTCGCATTATGGCTTATGTTAGGCATTGCATCAGACGTGCCAAAACACAACCTTGTAACAGTGGTTCCTTAACAAGTTTGGAACTGGAGGAAGCTGCCCTTCTTGTATGCAAATGCATCCAACATGCTCACCTTCATGACGACTTGAAATGCCTCAATAGAGGAAGCATTGTTCAACACGAATACAGCGCTTGGCACCCTTTCTGCATTTGCATGGTGTGCTTATGGCCGGCTGTCGCTTGTCCAATGCAACATGGAGTTTGCAACTAAGCACCCAATCATACTGTCGAAAGACCATGCAGTGGTTGAAGTATTGGCAGATCATTACCAACTGAGATAACCTTCATGCAGTACGACAATTACTGCAGTCTCCCTAATTCGATTTAGTCTTCAAGTGTGTGTGGTGCTTCCGGTGTCGACCTGTGAACACTCCTCCACTTATGGGTGATTTACTGGCAGAGAGAGCCACATCCTCTGGAACCTTTGAGAAGACGGGAGTTGATTATGCTGGACCCATTTCCATCAGACTAAACAAGTTACGTCATGGCACTATTCAGAAGGCTTACCTATCCACCTTCATTTGTTTTGCAACTAAGGCAGTGCACATTGAGGTTGTGACTGATCTAACTGCTGATAGTTTTGTTGCAGCCTTAACATGGTTTGTGTCAAGACGAGGGTTGTGTACGAATCTCTATTCGGATTGTGGGGCCAATGTTGTGGATGTGGCAAGGCAGCTACAACAATCCTTTATCCAACATCTCAAGTCTCCCATTGTTGAAAACTTCTCTTTGACTCACTCCATTAATTTTCATTTTCTTCCCCCCTCAAATCCTTATCAAGGTGGGTTATGGGAAGCAGCTGTGAAGTCAGTCAAATACCACCTCAGGCGAGTTATTGGCAATCAGATTCTTCACTTTGGAGGAGTTAAATGACATTGTGTACTAAGGTTGAAACTGTCCTCAATTCCAGACCATTAACACCATCATCATCCGACCCATGTGGTATTGCTGCTCTCACACCAGGGAATTTTCTTATTGGTAGGCCCCTTGTAGCTGTCCCTGAATTGTGTGATGAGAGCAGTGATAGTGCACTCTGCCTGTCCTGGAGATGGAAAATGGTGTGTGCACTTTCTGATCAGTTTTGGAGACGGTAGTATCGTATCTTCAACAGCTGCAACCTCGGGGCATGTGGCAAACCAACCAATCAGGATTCACTGTGAGAGATTTGGGCGTTGTAGGTGAAGAATGTATACTCCCATTGGGCTGGTGCTTGGCTAGAGCTGTTAAGTTACATCCTGGAGCAGACAACATCGTCAGAGTGGTGGAAGTGCGAGCCCAAAAGGGACAGTTGTGCCAACCGGTACACAAGCTGTACCGCCTGCCAACCCAAAAATGCTAGCCAGTTCTCTAAATGTGATATTTTGTACATAGTGTGGCTGTTTGTGTGTGTACTCTTAGAGACCTCAGTCGGTCTCGGTGGGTGGTATGTTGTATATTCTCATGTACTATATTATGTGTGTGGACATGGAACTATACAGTATGCAGCGTGCATTTATCCAGTATTTCGCAAGTAGTCCAGCAGAATTCCCAGGAGCAGTGAATACTAAGATGGTGAGACGGTAAGTTCGCATATGATGAGTGTCCATCGTTATCCTTCTCTCGAGTGCTTATGAATCAAATATTGCAACATGTGGGTATAACTGAGACTCCTATTGGCAAGAGGTTTGATTTATCGATACAGTAATACTTTGCAGATAAAATGATTTAACTTGCACAACAGAATAATCGAAAATAATAAGAATGTCATAATGGGTAATGTTAAAAATACTTCCTACTGTACCTCCACAGCAGTAAAATATCGACAATACCATACCAGCACAAGGAAAATCCTACACTTGTGACCGAGCCACCTCTCATGCCAAAGACATCTTCCGTAGCCTAACACTCAAAACTAAATATTGCTCTAAATTTTGTATACAATAAAACCAGCTTAATAAGGTGACTAATAACTCTAGTCTTTTCCACTCCTTAGGTACAAAAGAATGTTGCTCATCATAGCAAGAGTACGATTGCTCTAGACCTGAGACATCCGAAGATGGATTTATCAGTCTATATATAGCAAAGGAATCTGGTAAATGGGCTAAACGCGTTTTGAAATGGCCTTGCACATTAAAATTAAGGACGCACAAATTTCTCCCATTCAGTGTCAACTAGATCTAATTACATGAAGTTATCACACAAAGGGCAATCGAGAAACACCTGACAAATTTTGATAGCCTTACTTCACAAGGTAGTTACTAACAAATTTCTTTCTTTTGATAAGTAACATATTCACATTTTAAGTTTAGTTCTTGGCGTGTATGGTGTTGACCTGAACAGGAAATGTACAATACAGACTAAATAAATCAAAGATGCAGAGTTTTTGTGTGTCCCTATTACCTTTCACTTACATGTGGAATGTCACAATCACCAACCCACTACAGGAATTAAATAAGTTTTAAAGGAAATTTTAATGGCCTATGGATATGAAAGTACCTTTCAAGACTGAAATAAATCCTGCTCTCTTTCCATACTTAACTTAGCAGGCAGACTACACAAATTAGCCATGAAGCCTGTACAGTAGACCTACAACACAAACCCGAAAAAAAAACCTGCAGGGAGCCTATAAAAATGTGAGCAGCTATTTCACTTCCATCACTCTTGATTGCACAAACTTTATTCTGACGAGTTTCCAAAGCATTCTGCAAGTTAATCAAACTTTAAAAAACCAGGTCAAATGACCAAACAGATCCAAAATCTACAAAAAGTACAACACCTGCCAGGCCATCTTTGTAGTGATGTAGATACTTTGTCACAAGAGACCATATTGTTCGCCTTGTTACCAGGCCTCAGGCATTCTAAATACGTCCTAGTAAGTAGGGGGCGTCCTTAACCATTTCTGACATCTGTATGAACTTAAATAATAAAATCGGCACACATGCATTTGCTTTATCCAGAATGCAAGATAAATCCCTCTCTCTGTACTACTGCTTCTATGTCCATGCAACACCATTTACCTCCAGAACTAGTCGGTTGGCGGCCACCAAATTTGACACACAAGTAGTTCTATTGTAAACCGCCCTAACCGTATACGGGTTACGAAGATCAATAATTTATTTTCCAAATGGCGGCAATATAAATATTTTAGGTTAGAATGCCATATCTACAGAACCCTCTGACGAATATAAAACAAACTACAGCCAGCATATTATGCGATTATTACATGGTGTTTTGCAGCCTCTTTTGTCTGCTGTTTTGTAAGATACTGTAGCATGAGCTGAATTTATAGACCGTATCTTTGGAACTAGGCTACTTAACCAATTGCCAGGTACATTAATTCGACGTTCAAGTTGTGTAATGGTAGACCATTCTAAACTTACAGATTTTAATAGTATATCACTTTATGAAATTTTTTATTGATCAGTTGGCTTAAATTACTTATTTTCAAAATGGTTGCCTCATTACAGCTTGTGTTATGGAACAATGAAATCGATTTGAACCCAGCTTGACATGGTGGCAGTCATTGTGTACACTAAGTACAAAAATTGATAACCTTTTTAGTGCGCTAGCCTACCCGAAATTATATTTAAATTTCATATCTTAACATAGCAATTTCTCAGCCGTATTTTGCATGCAATCAGTAGGCATACTATGAAAGGGCTTCTTAGATTTCAATAAAGCAGTCTTCATTTTCAAAGCTCAGGGTGTTATTCTTGTAGTGTTAAATGCGTGACCTCTTTGCTACAACTGAACCGATTTAACTCAAACAGAACATGCTAAGATTCCAACTGTGTCCACTGAATTCATCAAGTGATAGCTTTAATCGTTCACCATTTTGTAAAGTACCTCCTCCAAAAGTTTTTGTTGTAGGGTTACATCATTTATCAGCAACTATTTGACCGATTACTAATAAACCTAAGCTGGTGTAAAATTCCTTTTGCCTTGATAATTTTTACACATAGGCTACGTTAATGAGTATTTCGCTAAATTTGCTCGCATAAATACGTAAAAAAAGTAGACTAGTAAAAGTTATATTGTAAGCCTATCCTATTTAGTTTGCAAATGACAAATTTTTGCTAAACCACTATTGTTGATCTTAATACTAAAGCTCGCCCTCTCCCCTCTGCAGCTTTTTTTAAACAAAATATTCTTGATAGTTCTCTGAAATATGGTATCGGGAAATCATGAAATACGACATTTCTCGCGGGATTTAAAACACGCATTATCAAAAAACTGTCAATTGTTTAAGAAATTAATTTTAGTTTGAGTGGCAACCATTATTGAGTGAGTAAATGATTTTATTTCGCTGCCAAAGTAAAACAAAAATTTTTTATATAATAATTTCTAGGAATTTAAGTAAAGCAAGAAATAAAATTCTAACACACTGCATGCACACAAGCACGAAGTTACAAGCGACTGGTGTTATTAATCTGTGATGCGCGAATTCTGTTACCCAGGCGTATTTTATGGCGTGTCACGACAAACCTGCTGGCGAAATTTCCGGGAATCTTATAGACCCGAATCTATTTGGTGATAATAAACAAGTTCATGCACCACCTTTGTTCCGCTTCTTAATTGCACTACAGTTTGACATGCCCTGGAAAACTCCCATTACAAAGCTGTAATAAAACGTGACAAAATCACATAAGGAGTAAAATTCCTATCTTATAATAGCTGCAGCAAATGAAGACAGAAGATGATGGCCTAGACCTTCATGTTTTTATGACCTCAGTGTTCTATAACAGTAATAGTTAGGCCTCTGTAACATGAACCCATTTCATATCGGTAGCCGATTTATTCTTTCAAAATAATTAATTTAGAAAATGATTGTGGAAGGGGGGGAGGGTGAAAAATTATTATGTCGGTACATTAAGATGAATTAACATTTTATGTTAAAAATAATATAATGAAGTGTAATTATTTGTTCTACATTCAGACACACATATTCTCCTTTGTCTTTTAGTGGCATAACGCTCCGTATTTCTTCACTTGTAATCCCTTCTCCTTCAATAGAAATCCTCATGCAGTGATCAGTGAACTATCTCCTGGCCTGCTTCTCAGTGGAGTCTATTCTATTTATAGCACTAAATGTCCTTTCGACAAGGGCTGTTGAAATTGATAATAATTTTACAGTAGTATTGTAAAGATCATCATAACCATTAGAATGCTGAATAGAATAATATACGTCAAAGGTAATATATGGTTCCCATTGTAAATATGCTTGCAAATGATCTTGGTCTCTATGCCATGTAAGTACTAGGAGTGTGTGTTTTTGATAACCACATTGCGTTGAAGACTTAAGGGCTCCTCTACTAGTTTGACTTATAAAAGCATGCGTTGTAGTGTCATCAAACTACTCATCATCCAAGCAGGTCTAATTTACAGAGGCGTAGTTTCTTCCATAATCAGTTATTTTCGGCATAGTCTATATGTGACTGTTAAGACATTTGTTTAAAACTTTAGAGGTGTATCACTTGTACTTATTAAAGTTTGACCGTTTGCAGGTGTACATAATTAGAGTAGTTAAATTAAAACTGGCCCAATCAAATGGGTTCACTGTAACCTAGAAATGTCTCCCCTCACAAACTTAACTATCTCAGCAGGGAAAACCCAAGCCACGACACCCCCCATACGTGCTAAACCAAATATAATTTTGGTGAAAAAATATTTAAATTGTTTAGGTAAACCATACGTTCTTTCATTCATTAAAATTTCTGTTACCGTCATTCATATAAATTCAAGGGTGTATTTTTGAGTCGGCTAAAATACAGCTCCTAATTCCATATATAAGTACTAATTGCCTTTATCACGATCAATTTGTTGCCTATTCATGGCGCGATCAGTTTAAATCAATAAAAATATAAAAGTTACTCAAATGCCTTACTATTATAGTCATACATTAAGTTATGTCAAAAAGAACAAACTCAAACATTAAAACGCCGTTGCAAATATTTACTAACATGTAACGTAAACTTAAAATAACGTTTTGTTTGTAGTCCGTTTTCCTTGACACGCTGCTATTTTCTGTGAAATTTTGACGACACGTTCAACTTTTGAATGACGGGAAGGCATTGATGGCTTTCAATATCCATCATCGCCCGCGCGCTCAAAATTGACTTTCTCTGTCTTCGTCGACCAACTCACCTGCCGAAACAAGATGGCTTCCTGCCACGGCGGGAGGATGCAAGAAGCAATAAAATTCAATATGGCTGTCGCTGTTGAACGAGAAACCATTGCGGAGCGTGCGCTGCACGCGGCGAGCTGTCAAGACGGCACGGCGGTTCACAAAGCGCATAAACCAGTCGTTTTACTGTACATAAACTCGGTACAGTTGTAAAGAAGGGGCGGCAGGGGTGAAGTAACTGCACAGCAGTTGACTATGCTAATGCCCTCTCTAGCTATGCAGTAGTGGCGAGACCGAGTGGCTGTACCCAAAACAAGTCGAGACGGGGCTTATAAATAAACATGGATGGTAGCTGGTGCCACCGATGTGCGGTTGGCAACACTGAGCGAAGCAAAAGAAACAGCAGCGGCAAACAGAAAGGCAACCTATGCTTTAAACAACAACTACGTCTACTACTACTAGTACTACAAACACCTGCAGTACCGTATAAAAACTTACCATAAATACAAGCCTCCAAAGAGCACTGTGAGTCCGGATGCTGGAAAATCAGAGTTCATGAAAAACAGATTTTCAACTATAGTTCCTGTTCTGAATTGAATAATGAGCGATAAGTCACTGGAAACGCTTTTAGTTTTCTTCCGACGGCTATAAAATACATGCGTTACGTCACTTCTACACTAGTGACGGTACAAATTCCGCCAAGATAAATACATCATTTATAAAAGTTTTCCACATACAAAATGTAATGTAAAATTTTTTTTACGGCCTGGTTGTAACGTGCGTTTTTTTTTTTTTTGCAGCCTAGAAACACATAAAGTTATCCGATTTATAATTATTCCTTCACGAGACTAAAAACAGGCATTTCCAATTTTGTTACATGAAAAACCATGTTTCCACCAACTCATGTCCAGTTTCAAACAGCGTAATATTTTACGTAACGGATTTTTCATTATGACTTCATTCTGACTTTCAATATAAAACACAGTAACTTGTTAATTAGAAATTACACACACGTAGAAACTCAACCCCTACAGTTAGGTGCTTCTCACTAAAAAACAACGGTAATTACGATATCGATAATATTCATTCGACAGTAACAACACCACTGTTGAAGATTTAGAACGATAGAGAAACAGAAGCAGACATTAACACAAGACGTTTCAAACGTTCACTGTTTACGACACGTGAAGGAAACGTCACGCAAAAGCACAACAAAACGACACCCGGCGGAGCGCGCAGCCGACAGTGCTTCCCCGCGGTAGTTCGGCACACGACTGATCCGGCTGGGAGAAGCGAGCAACTGGAGTGTGCGGCATCGCTCCCGGCTACTTCACAAAGCCGCTCGCATACTGGCTAGCTTCAGCCGCCCGCTATAGCACCGCAACTCACACAGGGGACCACGTCCTATTACAGCAGCGTGCTTCAGTGTTGATCCAGTTTGCATCACAACGCAACAATAAAATTACAGGTATCACTCCTCGCTACTTCTCACAGAGGCTCGCACAGTGGTCGGCTACAGCCACCCGCTATAGCACCGCAACTCGCATAGGAGCCCACATCAGTTTACCACAATGTGCCCACGACAGAGGAAATACGCATCCAAAGACAATATTGTGGTGCGGTTTCTTTGATCTCCGCGTACTCAACAACTGGTAGCTGAAATGCCGGCCGTCATATTCGTGGCGTGTGCGCGAACAGTAAACAGACACTGAATTTTATGTTGTAATGCAGCGTGAACAGTACTCTGTTTAAATATCTTTAATTTTTGTCTCAAACTCAATCGAATTGCATATTTCATTTCAAGCTACTGGTGAAATGGTGAAATGTAAATGCACAACGTGTTGCGGAATAATATGTCAGATGGCGACCGAGTTCGCATCACTGGCGTGCACAAAGGGGGTGAGAAGGGGATACAGGGGGTGCAGCTGCACACCCCATTGCAGCTTGTCAATATAAAAATATAAATAATCTTGTCAACATCGTATTTTACTTGACAGTTTACATGTTAAAATATACCACCACTAAATAAAAATATATTTAACGTAATGTAGAATATTTGCCTCAAAATTTCCCGAATTTCCCTTTAAACCGGCAAAATTATTCACACAAAAATATGTTTTGTGCAATGCGCCTGACTTTTGCACAAGTTTCGACGATGACTCCAAAATGTGGCTAAGTGACTCCTTTTTGGGGCATTCCAACTTGGTTTTCTTTTATTCCTTCCATTCTCCTTTCACCTGGCATCCTGGCGGGGACGAGTCTCATTCTCTGTCATTCCACCTGCGCGAAACGGGCGAATCCTGCCCACACACGATAGCCTAGAGGCGCACCGCGCGCATGCGTCAAGTACGCCTTAAGCCCACATATTAGCATAGGTGTATGTACCTTCCAAAGAGTTTACGATACAGCTATCAAATTCCAAACAGGTATCACCCCCCGACAACGAAATGAGCTGCAGTATCAAGTATGCCCTGAGCCTACTTATAAGCATAGTTGGCTATAATTTCCGAACCATTGAAGATAGAGTCACCAAATTTATAACATAGGCATAACTCCCGACAGCGAAAAGGGCCGCAGGGTCAAGTATGACCTAAGTCTACTTATAAGCATAGTTGAATGTAATTTCCAAACAATTTAAGATAGACAACAAATTAGTAACATAGGCATCTCCTCGAAAACGAAAATTACCGAAGGGTCAAATATGCCCTAAGCATACTTATAACATTAGAAGGCTGTAATTTCCGAACCGTTTAAGGTAGAGTTACCAAATTCATAACACTGACATCATCCGTGATCACGAGAAGGGACTCTGTGTTTAGTATGCCCTAAGCGCACTTATAAGTATAGTTTACTTGTTATTTCCGAACCATTTAAGATAATCACCAAATTCATAACATAGGTACCACCCATCGATGATGAATAGGATCTTGGGGTCAAGTAAACCCTAAGTGCACTTATAAGCATAGTTGGATGTAATTTCCGGATCGTTTGATATTCAGCCACAAAATTCATAACATAGGCATTGCCCTTGATGCTGAATAGAATGATAGAGATAATTAGACCTTCAGCCCTCGTATAAGCATTGTTAGTTGTAATTTCCGAGCCATTTAAGATACTGCCACCAAATTCATAAAATATACAATGTTCAAAGAAACTGACCTCCAGAATACAGACATGTGATATGTGTGGTGCAGCATTTGGTATATGTGGTAATCTAAAGAGAGACACTGGTAAATGTAAAGGTAACGCACCTTTGCTTGGCACGAGACAGCATGCATTGAAGTTATTGTCGCAAGACAATGCTATGGCTAGCTTTCCTACTGATTCTATGGCTAGCCTTCCTACTGATTCGTCGTGTAAACTAACGATGAATCGAGCGCCCATAACATTACGCGGGCCTGCATGGTGTACCAGATCAGTTTTAGAATGAGAAAATACGAGCGTTGCAGACATTTATTATGAAGAGTGCGAGCCATACAGATCGTCAGAAGTTGTGAACAACTAACATGCACCGCTAGCATTTAAGGTGAAGAACGAAGAATTTACAACTATCCAGGAAATCGAGAACGAAAATGTGACCCCCAAGTCTGCTTGTGATGATGTGAAATATGCCTATTCTACTGATAATTATGAAGTGCCGACATTTGTAAAGCAAAAGCGTAAACATGTAGCTAAAGATAACGGCTACTTGAAGTTGGGACAGAAGAAACGCAGATTCAAGCCTACTACTCTGGCCCAGAGGTATCTAACAACCTACTCATCACATAAGGGCATAGATGCAGACATGTATCGTGAACCTTCTGCGAGGAGTGATGTAGAGTCCAGCTACTTATTTTCTGAAGACCCAAATGGCTTGGTTGATAAACTACAGAAGTTGGTTCCATTGCAGAGAAGTGGATAGTTTTCTGTCAGCGAAGAGATAAATTCGATTATTGATGAACTCAGAGTTAAAGGCTTTATTGAATGACAATGTATGTATACGATTTGGTTAAGAATATGAATGAATAGAAAAAAGATTGATTTATTATTTTTAATTTCTATTGACTAAGAAATGTACCTACTGCTATGTGTTTATAAAGGTATTGTAGGCTGCAAGTGAATGTCTTGCTAAAATAATTCCACTCACCTCCCGACGAACAACAAACATTGTCTTTTCACTTCTTGCTATTTCTATTCAGACTATCACTGCGGGCGTACATGCAATGACTACTTTCATGTTGTGATGTAAGGAGCGAATATCGAGTCCCTTGCTGTTGACGATGCAGTCAGTGTTACAGATGGTAAGTCATCAACCAATGACTCCGTCCTTATAATGTAACAGAGTACGCGATCACGGCAGATGAACCTAGATGTAACGATCTGATTTCCGCCACGCTCAACTATGAAATGGGAACCATTTTCTACTTGATGGATGATTTTATACGATTATTACTACATGTAAGTTCGTGTTATCCGTCTCGGGTTGTCGCAGTGTGTCCTGCTTGTTACCTACTTATAAATGTCTGACAGGCTGCAAGTATTTGAGATGAACAAACATTGAGTACAGTCATGTACGAAAATATTTTGTTGGAGATGTAGTNTCCTGCTTGTTACCTACTTATAAATGCCTGACAGGCTGCAAGTATTTGAGATGAACAAACATTGAGTACAGTCATGTACGAAAATATTTTGTTGGAGATGTAGTTTATTGCGATTTTTTCATGATGAGTTCGATACTTGAAAATGTAGATATATAAAACACAGAGAAGTTTTTTAATTTCGTATAATTTTGTAATTTTACCAGTGAAGTGATTGGAATCTCTATGGGGTTTGAACCTGCGATACCTTATTTTCAAGGATGATGCACTGTCTCCAGCGCCGTCAGGGTATATGAGTTATTTCCTATAAACAGCACATATCAGTATCGTCTCTATTGTACGACTAATAGTTTAAATGTATGTTGTTTCGTATGTGCTTAGAGTTCTAGCACTACAAATGATATGTATTCAAATAAGTACATGTATATATTTAGTATTTAAAATAGGATAAATTTATANCTATAAACAGCACATATCAGTATCGTCTCTATTGCACGACTAATAGTTTAAATGTATGTTGTTTCGTATGTGCTTACAGTTCTAGCACTACAAATGATATGTATTGAAATAAGTACATGTATATATTTAGTATTTAAAATAGGATAAATTTATATCTTGTGATATATAACTGAATTTCTCTTGTAAAGGGAAGTGCATATGTGTGACTTGGCTGGTCTGCCACTCTGGAGCCTGATGCGTCTCTCTCGGTTAGTGTTATGCGTCCTCCCTTCGACTTGCCGAGACCTGCAGGGTGCTCGCGCCACCGGCCGACCATGTGGGCTGCCTTACAGAATCCCAAGATGTTAGTTGATCGCACAACATCGGTCGGGTCGGAGGCGTTCTGCTGCTAGTGTTGTGTGTGTTGTCGTACTCTGGATATGGTGGTTTTGTTTCAGTCGGTTCGTAAGGAAGTCTTTTGCTATTCTGTTGTTCTGACCAGGATGGCCTGGTCTTATCTAGCATCGTATAACATGCCGTACAGCACTTGACGCTCGTGTAATATGCGATTGCGCTGGTTGGTAAGTTCTAATAACTTTTTTCCTTTTCATATTATTTTTATATCTGTTGCATCAGTGAGTAGCAGTGTTGTCCTCTTATCGTTCCCGCACTTCACAATGGTAATTTCTTCGTCTAACATAATGAACAGCGCTCAATGCTCGTGCAATGCACCCTGGTTTTTAATTGCTTATAACTATTTGCTTTTATAATAATTATTTATCTGTTTGCATCGGCGCGTAGCAGTAATGCCTCTCTTGCGCGACTAATGGTTTTAATGAATGTTGTTTTGTGTCAAACAAAGGAACGCAGTCTTTACAAGTCGCGTAATTTGTATCGTACTTGACGCATTGTACTAAATTTTGGGGTTGGCCCTTGTAATCAATTTTTTTTTTCATTTTGACGTGATAGCAACAANCTTGACGCATTGTACTAAATTTTGGGGTTGGCCCTTGTAATCAATTTTTTTTTTCATTTTGACGTGATAGCAACACTGATATCATTATTATGGGCTGTGGCTCTGTCGGGATATTTTTTATATATGATGTGACTCGTTATGACATCATGGTCGTGATGTACTTGCGTATAGGCCAGTCATTTATGGTTTGTTACATGATTGGTNTGTGACTCGTTATGACATCATGGTCGTGATGTACTTGCGTATAGGCCAGTCATTTATGGTTTGTTACATGATTGGTTTTTTATGTACGGGATGGTTTCATATCTTTTACACTCGGTTTCCCCGATCCTCACATTAGAGTGATGGTGTTTATTTATATTAATGTGTACGTATTTTAATGTAACCCGAGGCTACACATGTATTTTCATCGGTGGAATTGTATGCTCATTTATTTTTCTTTATATGGCTGGTTGTTAAGTGTTACCCATGGTAACGATGACTCGAGCCGCCGGCCTTTGTGTCGGACTTTTGGTGTTCTTTCATATTACCATACATGCATTTTACCATTACCCACTACAATGTACATTTGCACACATCACATTTGTATATATCTTGCTTTTTGCATGTAGTTGTTTGTTGTATGTTACCCATGCTGAATTTTTTTATGTATATATTTTCAAATTTATATATAGAGCCTGGATGTCGATGGGCGAAGGGAGGCTAGCTGTCGCTGAGGGGAATCCGAGTTGGTAGACACCTGCTGTAGCAGGCAGTAAGGGCGGTGGTGGGCGATTGTCGAGTTCGTGCAGGCTGATGTGTATATGTGTGCTATTTCAGACACTACACTCCTACATGCAACGGTAACTTTGCAATGCGCCTGTGTATATATATATATAATATTTACGGTTGTTACATGTTCCCGAATCTCAACGGTTTAGAAATGCTTACCAACAATGCTTGTAACAGGGGCAAATATGCTTATAAGTAGACTTATACCGTGCTTGATCTTGCGGCACTGTTCATCGTCGGGGGCGATGACTATGATATGAATTTGGTAACTAGGGGACAGTCGGGTAACCCCGACCGGCGGGTATCCCCGGCCAGTGTTAGTTTCAAACAATCACGCGCACATAGGTAAAAAAATAACACGCCACAACGACCGCAGCGCCATTTAGCAGTATAATCGAATCAACCCGGACGCGACCGCCGAGCGAACAACACGTTACAATCGTTCATTTACCTGTGCCTATATTATAATGTGCGCCGTTTACATTTTGAACTCAGTTATTGTTTATAAAATGTAAGTACTTCACCATGATTTATTAATTATTCTTTAAGACATTAGGTTAATAATTTAGGTTATTTTTATTGACATTGTTGATATTAAATAAAAATATAGAATGTGGCTGTCGGGTACCAGCGGACACGATGTTGTCGGGTAACACCGGACATTTTTGGATGGAAAAATGTTAAGTTATTTTAATGTAATGTTAAAGCAAGTGTGTAAAATGTTGTTGTATNAATGTTAAAGCAAGTGTGTAAAATGTTGTTGTATTTTGCAGAATCACTTCAAAATTTGCCAAACGTCAAGGGAAGAATTACACACAGAGGAAATTGGTATGAAAATAAAATAAAACAAGCTATGCTATCTGTCCAGAAAAAAACGACATATGTGAGAGAAGCAGCTGAAATATATAAGGTGCCTAGAGCAAATGAATTGCTCAAACAGTTGAGCCCTTTTCCTGATGCTTCTAAGAAACGTCTTGCAGTGCGTTCCCGAGAAACACAAAAGAGTGAGATTCTGACATCTTCACCGTTCAAAAACGCGCTGGCAGAGAAAAAGGCTGCAATCAATAAAAACAAGGCGGCAGTTAATAAAATGAAAACAAAGAAGAGCATTCAAAGTTTGGTTCAGCAACAAAGAGACCAGGATACAGAATGCATCATTTGCGGAAGACTGAATCCAGTGTCATAAATGCGAAGACTGGGCGCACGAAGCGTGTGTGGACATTGACCCTTCGGAGGAATACTACTTTTGTGATGTAAGTAAGGCCAAAAAACGGTTTGGTCATCATTAAATCTATGTCCGGGGCTACCCTCCAAAAATGTATCCACTGAAAATTGAAGCCTGATTTCAAGACTTGATATAAGCTAAGATAATGAACATATCAGATTGTTACTTAATTATAATTGTGAGAGATATGTGTATTTCCATTCTAGTATAAAAAAAAATTTATTCTGTTAATTTTTAAAATGTCTTGAGTTTTATTTATGTGGCCGGGGCTACCCGCCTCTCCCACATATCTTTAAGAGTTCGGACTTGTCTCCGCAAGGACGCCAGGTGAAAGTAGACCAAAAGTAATATGAGAGAACTGACATAGAATTTTAGAGCATGAGACTCGTCCCCACCAGGATGCTAGGTGAAAGGAGATCAGAATGAATTTGAGAAAAACAAAGTGGGATGACAGAGCATAATGAGAATTGCATGATAGTGCAATAAACATTAACATTCTTCAAGCAAAATGGATGGTGCTGGCATGGAATGATGATCCCATTTTATTTGAATTTCGTGGCTGTTTCTTGAACGGTTCGGAAATTACATCCAACTATGCTTATAACTGCGCTTAGGGCATACTTGACTCAGCGGCCCTTTTCGTCATCGGAGGCGATGCCTCTGTTATTTCTTTGGTGGTTGTATCTTAAATGGTTAGGAAATTACAGTCAACTATACTTATAAGTAGACTTAGGGCATACTTGACCCTGGGGCCCTTTTTGTTGTCGGGGGTGATGCCTATGTTATGCATTTTTTGGCTGTGTTTTAAACGGTTCGGAAGGTACTTCCGTCTATGCTAACACATGGGCTTAGGATGTACTTAGCGTGCAGTGCGACTCTAGGCTAGCGTACATTGGCAGGCCTCGCTCTGTGTCGCGCAGGTGGAATGACAGAGCATGAGGCTCGTCACCACCAGGGTGCCAGATGAAAGGAGACCAGAAGTAATATGAGAACACCAAGGTGGAATGATAAAGCATGAGACTTGTCCCCGCCAGGACATCAGGTGAAAGGAGACCATAAGGAATATGAAAAAACTACGGTGGAATGATTGAGCATTTGACTTGTCCCCGCCAGGGTGAAATGTGAAAGTAAACCAGAAAGAATATGAGAGAACCAACATGGAATTATAGCGCATGAGACTCGTCTCCGCCAGGATGCCATGTGAAAGTGGATCAGAAGGAATATGACAAAAAACAAGGTGGAATGATGAGCATTGGACTTGTCTCCGCAAGGACACCAGGTGAAAGTAGACCAAAAGGAATATGAGATAACCGACATAGAATTTTAGAGCGTGAAACTCGTCCCCGCCAGGATGCCAGGTGGAAAGAGATCAGAATGAATTTGAGAAAAACAAAGTGGGATGACAGAGCATAATGAGAATTGCATGATAGTGCAATAAACTCAAACATTCTTCAAGCAAAATGGATGGTGCTGGCATGGAATGAAAATGCGTGAATGTCAGGGTAACCCCTCAAAACCCCTCAACCCCTCATCACCCATAAAAAATGAGTCACTTAGCCACATTGTGGGGTCATCGGTAGAAATTGTACAATAGTCAGCAGCAAAAAATTTTTTGTGAATAATTTTGCCAGGTTGGAGGGAAATTCGGGAAATTTTGAGGGTAATTCTAGCAATTTTGGCCGTTTTTAGGGAAAAAAGGGAAATTCCGAGGAAAATATGGTTTCGTGATGATGCCGTTCGGTTGTACCTTGTCTCCATCCCACATCACCTGGACCAGAACCGGTCATTTCTAACTACTAAGTATATTTACAAGTTTGCTTAGCGTGCACTGTGGAACAATCAACTAAGTTGTTACTAAATATTCCTCCTCAGATAATAAATATTGGTTAAGCATCAGAAAGCAGTGGAATAGACTAAACGGGATATATATTTTCACATGTTCTAGATCGAGTCATGCAATACAAGTGCTAGCACAATTTGTAGAAACAGGGGAAGACTTAAATGAGGACAGCCTAGAAACAACTAATCAACTGCTGGTTAGTCGCGCCAGAAAAAAAATAGTATTATGAAGTCCTGTTTCTAACTGTAAAATAAAAGCTGAGCCTTGAACAGAGTTATTGATAGTAAATCATACCTCTGGGCGTAGCTATAATCGTAGAACATCGTGTAGTGTAAGTGAACTAACAATAGTTAACAAGCTTTAACAAATTAATTTAAAATGAGTGTTCACAGACGCCAGAAAACTTTGTGAGTTCACGTTTTTTGTACCTGCAATAAGAAGTAATTAATACTCTTGATCGGATTACGCCTAGTTATGTTAATCTGTATTAGTTATTTTTATTTCATTATCGTAACCCTCAACGTGACAAAAGTAAAAATGAAATCTATAATTTTTCTTATCCTAATTGTGAGATTTAATAATTAACTTGAGTTTCTAAGTGTACCCAACACTTTCAGTAATATTCCTTTAATACCGTGGGTCGGCTGCTACACATGTCGATTCCCCAGAGCCTAACAGTGGCGAATCCTGATGAGAAGGGGGAAGGGGGTTGTCATAGGGGACATTATCCTCTCCCCCCAAAATCATCACGTAAAAATAAGACGTAAATAAAAAAAAATATCAAATACTGTGAACGTTTTAAAACTGAAATGGAATATCGCAGTTTCTTAAAATATTGATTTTATGTGACTATTTAATATTTGTTTCCTAAAATTATGATGAGAGACTGCCGCTCTCTCACGCCACGTATCGAAAGTCGAGACCTAGACTTACACAATCGTAAAATGACCTTCCCCCAAACAGAAATTATAGACCCGCTCTTGGAGCCTGTTGGACTTAAGTCTTTGAAGGCCTCGGTAAGAATAATACCTCCCATTGTTGGGACGGTGGCTATNNGGGGGGGGGGGGGAGACTTGCAAGGACAATCAGCAATACTTCGAAACATAAGAATTAACATATTTATTTCCGATGTGATAGTATCATGCGACTGATTCATAATTTTTTTTTTTTTCATTCGCTTTGGGGAAAGACAGGAAAAATTTTCAGGTCGTTTTTAATAACAGGATAAAATCCTAACATGTATATTTGTACTACTTCTGCAATTAAACACACTTTGTGTGTTACGCCATTGCGGATTTCGAACCAAAAATATACCTTCAGTAAAAGACGCACGGATTCACTTGCCACACATTAGAGATTTAAATTGCTTTCTTTCAAAAATAGCGGCCACTAAAATCAATTCACTAGATTTTTGTTACTAAACAGGATCCTGAAATCATGCCTACAGATTACAGAACTCGTGAATTCTTTCTCTATAACAGTAGATACCGACTGCGTGGATTATCATTTAGCCTACCAACTTGCAACGCAATCGCTTTCTTTCTTTGATGGAAGCTATCCACAAATTACGTAAACAACTGAACTATTTTAGACTTCTTCAACATTTGATTGACCAAAGATTCCTTAAAGATAGCTTCATAAATTTTGGACCATATTTTTAAAAATTTATTTATTATGGTAGTTTACAACTTTTTCGTAGGTTACGTTTGGAACAACTAGGTATACTGCCTATAGTACAATCACGGTTACTTCACACTTTTCTAAAGCCCTGATAAAATTCTACTTCCACGATATTCCTCCACATCATGCAAACAGAGCTTAACCGGATCTATAAAATTACACCAATGGGACAGCGCGCCACATTCGTGCGCACTCATTTTAACGATATTTTGCATAAGAACTATTTCTTACTAAGCATTACCAACACGTCCATTTTCTCACTGTTTTTATTCATGTTAATTAGAAATAAAATGTTACAATTTACAGATAAAGTATAAGTAACAATTCAATTTAACCAAAAATAAGGTTTATGGTGACCCAAGTATAAAACTCTTGTGATACACGACAGGAAACAACCAAACGCATCATACATGGTGTGATTTTTCAAAGGTTTAATTCAAAAAGTGTGAAGAAACTGCGAATAAACTATATCAACAACACTTATACTCTCAAGACCCCAATGTTAAGAGCCATCCAAATCTCTCCACTCCACTCTCCAACAACACTCATATTGAGGTTCAAAGTTTTTTTGTGAAGTATTTCTGCCAGTTCTGATAAGTGGTAGACAAGTGGTTAATTTACAGTTCACATATAGGTTTGTAAAACATTTATATTTGTTCTTTGCAAACTTATGAAGAATAGCTGATTAACAGTTTTTAGATTGACGAGTTAATTAGTTTTAGAGAATTTTTTTTGTGCAGTGGTGTAAATACTGTCAGTTTCATGCTAGAGTAGAACGAAAGTGTTCTCCCATGATCATCCGCTTTTTCAAAACTCCCAATCGTTCTACTTTTTCTACGCTTTCTGAAATGTGGGCATGCACTGAAATAATCTGCCAACTGAATTTCTGGAACACAGTAATTATCCAAAAAAATCAGCACTCCAAGGAAATTACGAAGAGTACATTTTGTTGAAGGGCTTAATTTTTTCAATATGACGTGGTAAGATATTGCATTCATTTCTCCCTCTCCTCTACGGAAATTAACGCACGTACGAGAAACGGTTATGGTGACATTGCGAGTGAGAAAAAAAGTGACCAAGAAACAAACATACGCAAAATAGGAAAAAACAAGTACTAAGGAAACAGAAACAGCTACCGCAAAATTTACCAGTTTCATCCCTTATACAGCGTGTTCCCGTAAGTGTGTTACAATGGTTGGGAGGTGATTCTATATTTAAAAAATCCTGTTAAAATATATATACAACTCGAAGCCTAAAGTGATTATTAAGGGTAATATTATCTTCAAAAATTGGGGGAAAAAAAAACATTATTTAGTTTAAAATATTGGAAACTATTAGGAAACAAAAACAATTCACACAATGTACCAGCAAACGATGATGATCGGCCTCTAAACTGTAATTGTTAAGTAGCATCACCAGTCAGAAACAAAATAGGGCTTGCTAATCTCACATCGCAGTAAATGTTGTAGGTGAGAATTTACTAAAATTACAAGACGGATGATTAATAAACATGTCCAAATGTACAAAGAAATCGCGATTTTGTAACACTCCGACCCGCTCGTTCTCGTTTACGAGAAAACAGCCCCACAGTAAGGGTGGCCTTCCAATACCTTGGAGGTAGGCAATCTTGAGTCCATCAATGAATCATGTGTTCGTGTGGATCATTAGTTTTCCTGCATATTTTTTATTGTCAAGTGTTGTGAAGTTTATATTTTCATTATTATCAATTATTTTAATTATTAATGTGCTATGACATTTAGAGTACGCAGACTTATTTATAGCTAAGTTGTTGATACTACTAACGTATCCAAAAAATTTAATTTTGAGCATTTTTGTGGTACCGTTTTTAAAAAAAATAATTTTTTTGTTACTATCAATAAACTTGGGTACTAATTTGGTATTGCTTACAAATCAAGTTTTGTAACTAACAAATATAATTCTTGTAGTGCTTGTGAACACGTATTTGCACTATATTTTCGGAAATGAATTTCATTATAGGCACTATACTTGTAAAAATTATTCTGTTGTCATATTTCTTTACATACTATCATTTAATGTGCATTTAAAATGCACTATAATTTTATTCTGCACTTTGAAATAAATCATCACTTCCTAATCATTTTCTGTGTGATCATGCTGTCATTTTTGTCTGATTTTAATTAGGTAAATTTTTGTAAGTAGGCTTGTATGTATTTTGAACATTATAATACATTTCGTTGTTAAATTACTGTATTTCATACCTCGACAGTAACACAAATTGCGGGCTATACGTGTTATGGTTCACATTTGCCTACTTTGGTTTTAAGAACAAAATATATTTCACCTGTTTGTCAGTTACTTCCCAAAGTACATATGTTAATTACATGAAATGAAACCAGATAACACTAATAATGCATCTATCAGGATGTATGTTTGAAAATTAACTAGACTATTACTTTAATTCGTCTAATAAGCCGTCGAGCAGTTCTTAAAAGTCATGTTCTCACAGAAAGTATATTGGGTAACAACAGCACTAATTCAAGCAAAACAAAAAGCAGCCTGACAGTTCATATCTTTCTAGCAGAGTGGAATGGAGAGTTTGGGCGGCTCTTAACATCGGGGTCTTGAGAGCCGAGGAGAGTTGAAGCGAGGTGGGCAGCGCCGGAATGCAAGAGCGAGGGAAACGGGAAAGCCCCAAGAAAACCCACCAACCAGCGGCATCGTCCCACACGACTCCCACGTACGAAAATCTGGGAGCGATCCAGCCAGGAATCGAACTCGGTTAGCCTTGGTGGCAGGCGAGCGATCTAGCCACTGCGCCACCTCGGCTCCCTATCTCATTAGTAGAATGCTAATAACTGATACGAGTTCGGTAGTTAGTGCTAGCTTTCAGGAAGGGCCAGCACGAATGAGAGGAGTGTGGCGCTGCTTGGAGTAGGTTCTCTTGCCCGAGGGACAAGGCTGATGTTCCGGCCAATCCGAGGAATGGCTGAGGTGAAACGGGGCGTGGATGGAGTAGTAGCATTCTGTAGACAGGTGAAAGGACGGAAGGACCCCGAGGAAACCTCAACACCACGGCAGTTTCCCACATGAAAACCCCCGTCCGAGATCGACCTGGCCTGAGATAGAACCGGAACCCCAGCAATGGAAGGCTAGTGACAAACTACTGAGCCACCTGAGAATCCACGTGGTTTTAGCGTAACAATGCGAATTCGATGCCTGCTAGCTGCGTGATCCTTCGCGTAGTAGTTTAGACAGTAATGAATGGCAACCAAGCCGCTTTGACTGAGCAGCCCTCATGTAAAATATTCAGTTCTTCCTTAACTTGTTGTACATTTTCGTGTGCCCTACTCTGCATCTTTTCGACTGGATCGGCAAAAATTCGAGCTCAACACCAGGTATGTATCGACGATTCTTTGCAGTGCCGCGGTGGTGTAGTGGTCAGACTACTCNCCCCCCCCACCTAGGCGAACCGGGTTCGATTCCTGGCGGGGTTGTTCCCGGATTTTCGCATGTGGGAATCGTGCCGGACGATGCCGCTGGTTGACGGGTTTTATCGGCGATCTTCCGTTTCCCCTGCCCTTTCATTCCGGCACTGCTCCCTGCTCACCCCAATCACCGTCATCGGCTCTCAAGATCTCGCTGTTAAGAGCCGCCCAAATCTCTTCATTCACTCACTCACTTAATCACTTTTCTGTAAAACATAAATTAAAAAAAGTCTTTGCAAACAGANCCAAATCTCTTCATTCACTCACTCACTTAATCACTTTTCTGTAAAACATAAATTAAAAAAAGTCTTTGCAAACAGGCTATACATATTTTGGAAACATCTCCGCTGTAGGGAAAACTTCTAAAACATTCGTGAATAATAAATTTTGTTGAAACGCCTATCTTTAAATTATTGCACTTAGGTGAAATTTCCTTAACACGAAATTTCCTATTTAAATTTTACCGCTGCCAGCCTGTAGGCATAGTGCCCTTAAGAACCGCTCAAACCTCTCCACTCCATTCGACGATTCCTGATTACGGAATCGATTGTCAAGTGTCTCTAAATGTGCCATGGTCACACCGTTCAATTGTTTTTAACATTCGGCATTATCGTGCCATATAAAACAGATATTTGTTTTGTTTTTTTAACTTATTTATGTGCATTGGCGCTATCGATAAAGCATGATGAGTAGACAATCATTACAAGCAATTTCGTGTCTCAGCATAAGATATTTCATTCTCTGCTGTTATTCCCCAGAACCCAGTAACTGATATTGTCGGCGTAATGGTTACACAATGGACTCGTATTCGGAATAACCCGGGTTCGACTTCCGGTCCGGCTATTCTGATTCCTTTTTCCCGCGGTTTTCCGAAATCACTCCTGGCGGATGCCGGAAAAGGTCCATTGCTGCAGGCCATGGCCGCTTCCATCCGAAATACTGATCATATGAGCCACTGGCTCCATCTCTAATGACGTTGAAATCAACGAGACGATTTGCAATAACCAAATAACCAAACCGGGTCCAGCATATTTCCAGAAGTATAGTTATATTTTGCAATGCTTTAGGACTCTACCCGGTGAACTAAATCCTGCCTGGGGTGTGCCAGAAACTAACGCGAACTTCACGGGCCGTGATGGAACCAGACTGTAAAAGTGCCGCCCAAATTACTACACCAATATTTATGCTTCAGCAGCTTATCTCAGCAACCTTCGCTTCGAAGTGAGTCACGAACTGGTTGGTCAGGAGAGGCAGCTACAGAAATTCCTTGGCTGCAGCTTTTCAGCCTGGCCTTGTGTGAGAAATAGATTCTATGTACAAGTTCCGCTCTGTCTGGAAACTNCCTTGGCTGCAGCTTTTCAGCCTGGCCTTGTGTGAGAAATAGATTCTATGTACAAGTTCCGCTCTGTCTGGAAACTGCTTACTTCTTTTTTCATTCCTTTTTCATGTTGATTACGTGTAGTAACTGTTAGTTAAAGGGTTTTGTAAAACTGTTATTTTCTCTTTAGCTTTCGTTGTCATTTATTGCCAACAAGTGAGCTCCAGATGTGAAATACNCTTGGCTGCAGCTTTTCAGCCTGGCCTTGTGTGAGAAATAGATTCTATGTACAAGTTCCGCTCTGTCTGGAAACTACGTACTTCTTTTTTCATTCCTTGTTCATGTTGATTACGTGTAGTAACTGTTAATTAAAGGTTTTTGTAAAACTGTTATTTTCTCTTTAGCTTTCGTTGTCATTTATTGCCAACAAGTGAGCTCCAGATGTGAAATACNTTTTGTAAAACTGTTATTTTCTCTTTAGCTTTCGTTGTCATTTATTGCCAACAAGTGAGCTCCAGATGTGAAATACAACTAACTGTGTTATCACTAAAATACTAACAGCTGATCCCATTCCTCAACTAACTTCGGTAGACCGACCGCGAATTTTGTGTGTAGTTTCTTCACACTTTTTGAATCAAACCATTGAAAAATCACCCCATTTATGACGCGTTTGATTGTTTCCTAAATATGTCACGTATGTATTACAAGCGTCTTATATTTGTGTTAACACAAAAGTGCCTTATTTTTATTTAAATAGGACTTTTACTTATGAATAAAACAGGGAGAAAATGTGTGTGTTGGTAATTCCTAGTAATAAATAGTTCTTATGGAAAATAACATTAAACTGAGTGCGCATGAATCCGGTGCGTTGTCCCGTTGGTGTAATTTTCTAGTATTAGTTAAGTTTTGTTTGCATGAGGCGGAGGAACATCCTGGAAGTAGAACTTTAGCACGGCTTCATAAAAGTTGGAATTAATCGTGAAAAGTCTATAATGTTAGTACAATCTTTAATGAAACTGCTGGCGATTTCACTATAATTATTAAACAAAAAAAATGTTATTTCCAAATATGATACTGTTATTTTGTTTACTCGTTTCCAGAATTTCAAATTTGTTTTCCAAGAATTTTTTTTAAATAGGGTAGTCTATCGCAATTTTCTGAATTTTTTTTGTGAATATGTTATCACAAAGCATTTCGTCTTAGGAACTACCATATTATTATTCTTGAAATATCAAGCGGTACAAACTAAAACAATCTACTCTCCCAAACAGGTATCTTGTTGCTTCAACAATGTGCCTAGACGTTTTTTCCACGAGCAACTTTTTTTTTTAATTATATAATAATTATAATGTTTAGCTGATGTGGTCGCAAACGTACTTCGTAATAAAATTTGCCACAGTCTTTGGAAGATTTGGTTCGTATTAGGGTAAAAGTGCCATCAGTGGACCAGTGCCACCATTTGACCACTTCAACACCTCAGGGACTATGCACAGCGCATGCTCGTGGCACGCAGTAAAGTACAAGCGACCGAGCGGCTGTACCTCTTAGAGAAGTTTCAGACCTGTGGTAGGACGGACGTGCACAGTATAGAGTCAGATAAGTTTATTACACATTTGTTGTTAATTTTACGTTGTCTATTAGAGCTTGTGCGCTACAAGTAATATTTTACAGAGTAATAATTAATAGGGCATCTGAAAGCTTGTTTCCTGTATAAAATGTCGCTGTATTGCAAAAGTATGTATTAATATTTTACACTGCACTGCAGCGCGTTCAATAAAAAAACTGTGTGAGTGCTATGGTTGGACCAGCAATCAGCGCCATGGATGGGCCAGTGGTCCATCCATGGTATACTGGTCCATCCATGGCATCACAGTGCGGCAGTGCACCTAACGTTAATATTACACGGTACCTGCTTTTGCAATGGAAACTGGAACAGTTTTATTTATATTGATGANCAGTGCACCTAACGTTAATATTACACGGTACCTGCTTTTGCAATGGAAACTGGAACAGTTTTATTTATATTGATGAGTTTTCAACCTATCAAAATGATAAAATGAACTCATCAAAGAATTTCCTTTTCAAATACTCAGCATCCAGATTTCAGTCATAGACGACCTGAATCTACATCTACGACACCTGCATCAGGATTCAATAAAGACAGAGCGAGCCAAATCTATGATCTTCTCGAGTAAGTGGTAGAAGAGAACAACATTCATGCTACTCGTATATTGAACGTAGACGAGACAGGGCTCACCACTGTCCATTAAAAAACCTACGAAGATAATTTATCAGAAAGGAAAATTTCAACTGGGAGCAATATCGAGCGAAGAGCGTGAAATGGACACACCTGCGGCATGCTACATCAGTGCTTCAGGCTCATACGTCCCTCCCATTTTGATATACAAACAGGGTAGGGCATGAGACGATTTCAGAGATGGAGCTATGCCTGGTACTGTTTTTGAATTGAATCGTGAAAACATATATATAAACAAAGCTTGATTTGTTAAAATGTGGCAGCATTTCATTATGTATGTTAAACTAAGTATGCAGTAAAAATTTCTTCTTTTGGATGGGCACTCGACGCTCACTAAAAACATCGAAGCTTTGCGCATCGCTCGTGAAGATAGTATTTAAATGTTATCATTACCAGGTCACACCAAACATCGCCTCTAGCCTTTAGATGTCGCTTTCTTCACGCCATTGAATACCTACCATACAGATGAACTCGAAAAGTGGCTTAGGGCAAATCCAGCTTGGTGCGTCACTAAGTCAAAAGTGGCTATGTTATTTGGTATTGCTTACGGAAGAGCTGCTACAGTGGGTGCAGCAGTGAACGATTTCAGAGCTACAGGAGAATGGCCAGTAAACAGAGATGTATTTGAGAAACATCGTTTTGTTGCTACTTTCCTCCCCAGTAGTTATAAATAGAGAGTTCTTCACCAGGCAATTGGGGATGGGAAGCCGGAAGCCACGGCGGCCATCTTGAACTTAATTTACTTAAAAATTTCCCGAATTTACCTCAAAACCAGCAACAGTAAGCAATGGCGGCCACCTCGCATTTAATTTTCCTAAAAATTTCCCGAATTCCTCCAAAACCAGCAACATTTTCCTCAAAAATGTGTTTTGCAGAATGCGGCTGACTTTTACACACTCGGTGAAATCTGGCGGAAATTGTGCAAAAGCCCGCTGGAGTGCGCAATCATTTACGCTCTGTCATTCCATGCNAATGCGGCTGACTTTTACACACTCGGTGAAATCTGGCGGAAATTGTGCAAAAGCCCGCTGGAGTGCGCAATCATTTACGCTCTGTCATTCCATGCCAGCACCATCCATTTTGTCTGAAGAATGATCGAGTAAATTTCCCTGCCAAACATCTTCTCTCATTCCTTCCAGTTTCTCTCCCCCACATTCNGCCAGCACCATCCATTTTGTCTGAAGAATGATCGAGTAAATTTCCCTGCCAAACATCTTCTCTCATTCCTTCCAGTTTCTCTCCCCCACATTCGTTTTCTCTCGCCTACTCTATCCCTTGCAGTTTTCTCCTATTCCTTCTGGTCTCCTTTTTTTCTCTCTTGTCTTTTATTTCTCATGTTCCCTTATTCCTTCCTGTCTCTCACTCTCGNTCTCTCCCCCACATCCGTTTTCTCTCGCCTACTCTATCCCTTGCAGTTTTCTCCTATTCCTTCTGGTCTCCTTTTTCTCTCTCTTGTCTTTTATTTCTCATGTTCCCTTATTCCTTCCTGTCTCTCACTCTCGTTCGTTCGTTATATGCCTTGGGGGTTATCATATTCCTTCCGGTCTCCTTTATTTTCTCTCATGTGTCTTCTTTTCTCTTCCTCATTCTCCCTCATTACTTCATTCCCTTACCCTCTCTCATCTGTTATATCCCATGGGGAGCGTATTCCTTATTGTCTCCTTTCACCTGGTGTCCTGGCAGGGACGAGTCTTGTGCTCCATCAATCCACATTGGTTTTCTCATATTCCTTCTGGGCTCCTTTCACCTGGCATCCTGGCGGGGTCGAGTCTCATGCTCTGTCATTCCATCTTCATACACACACAATTGTGCTGTGATGAACATGCATGGCGATCACGCAAGGGCGCTCACACACGTACAATTATGTATCTCCACCATGTCCGTGCAATTGAGCACACGCACTTCTGTAACTTAGACTTCTATTTGCATTCAGCACGGCATGGAGTGATGCTGGCCCACGCACGCTAGCCTAGAGTCACACTGCTCGTGCAACAAGTACGCCTTAATCTCTCTTATAAGAAAATTTGGCTGTAATTTCCGAACCGTTTAAGATACAGCCACCAAATTCATAACATATGCATCACCTCCGACTACGAAAAGGACAGCAAATACAAGTACACCTTATCTCTTCGTAGAAGTATAGTTCGATACCATTTACTAGCCACAGAAGCTGTAGTCACCAAATTCATATCATAGGCATCACATCACCTCTGATCGCAGACAGGATGTAAGGGAGATGTATACTTTAAGCCCTCTAATAAGCATAGACGCCTGACATTTCCCACCCTCCCCCCAAAGCTACGACCAACAAATTCATATCACATACATAACTTCCGACTGCAATCAAAGAGATAAGGAAGAGCAGGCCTTAAGTCGTGTTACATTTATAGTTGGTCAGCATTTCCAAACCTATGAAGTTCGGGAACATGTAACAACCTTCCATGCATGTAAAGAAAATAAAGGTATACATACAAGTGCGTTGCAAAGTTACAGTTGAATATATGAGCGCAGGAAGCTGAAATATCATACTCATATGGATCGACCAGCATGCACTCGACGTTCGCCCATTGCCGCCCTTGTCGTCTGCTACTGCAGGTGTCTACTAACTCGGATCGCCTTCAGTGACAGCTAGCATCCCTTCGGCCACCAACATCCAGGCTTTATATATAGNGGTGTCTACTAACTCGGATCGCCTTCAGTGACAGCTAGCATCCCTTCGGCCACCAACATCCAGGCTTTATATATAGATGTGAAAATATATACATGAATAAACATTACAATGGGTTACATACAACAAACAACTATATGCAAAAAAACAATATATATGCAAAAAAGCAATATGCATATCATGCCTTGCGTGCATAATGTAGATAATCGTGGGGAATCGTAAAATACATATATAGTAATTTAAAAGAACACCAACAGATTGTCACAAGGGTCGGAGGCCCAAGTCATTGCTATCAAGGGTAACCCTTAACAACCAGCCATATAATGAAAACTAAGAAGTATACAATTGCATCGATAATAAGACATGTAATCGCAGGTTACATTAAAACCTGTATGCGTTAATATAAATAAACACAATCAGCATAATTCGAGGGTTGGGGAAACTGTGTGTAAATACAGTATATGAAATCGCCTTGTACATGAAAAATCAGTTAAGTAACAAACAATAAAGACTGACATATATGCGAGTACATCATGAGCATGATGCCATAACGAGTCACAATATATATAAAAAAATACCCGATGCAGCTACAGTCCATAATAGTGATATCAGTGTTACAATAATGCCAAGAAGTTAAGTAAGAGCTAGAATGCATGCAGACATGAGAAAGAAATGAAAGATCACAAATACCAACATCAAAAATGATTATAACGTGTCAATTGCGATACACATTACATGACTTGTAAAGACTGTGTTCCTTTGCTTGCCACAAAACAACATACATTTTAAACCATTAGTTGCACAAGAGACACCGCACTGCNGGTGTCTACTAACTCGGATCGCCTTCAGTGACAGCTAGCATCCCTTCGGCCACCAACATCCAGGCTTTATATATATAGATGTGAACATATATACATGAATAAACATTACAATGGGTTACATACAACAAACAACTATATGCAAAAAAACAATATATATGCAAAAAAGCAATATGCATATCATGCCTTGCGTGCATAATGTAGATAATCGTGGGGAATCGTAAAATACATATATAGTAATTTAAAAGAACACCAACAGATTGTCACAAGGGTCGGAGGCCCAAGTCATTGCTATCAAGGGTAACCCTTAACAACCAGCCATATAATGAAAACTAAGAAGTATACAATTGCATCGATAATAAGACATGTAATCGCAGGTTACATTAAAACCTGTATGCGTTAATATAAATAAACACAATCAGCATAATTCGAGGGTTGGGGAAACTGTGTGTAAATACAGTATATGAAATCGCCTTGTACATGAAAAATCAGTTAAGTAACAAACAATAAAGACTGACATATATGCGAGTACATCATGAGCATGATGCCATAACGAGTCACAATATATATAAAAAAATACCCGATGCAGCTACAGTCCNATACCCGATGCAGCCACAGTCCATAATAGTGATAACAGTGTTACAATAATGCCAAGAAGTTAAGTAAGAGCTAGAATGCATGCAGACATGAGAAAGAACGAAAGATCACAAATACCAACATCAAAAATGACTATAACGTGTCAATTGCGATACACATTACATGACTTGCAAAGACTGTGTTCCTTTGCTTGCCACAAAACAACATACATTTTAAACCATTAGTTGCACAAGAGACACCGCACTGCNAAAGACTGTGTTCCTTTGCTTGCCACAAAACAACATACATTTTAAACCATTAGTTGCACAAGAGACACCGCACTGCCAAGTGCTGATGCAAAGAGATGTATAGAAAACAATTATAAAAGCAAATAGTTTAAGCATTTAACAGACAGTGTATTTTGCACGAACATCGAATGCTGTACATCACATTAGTAGAAAAAAATTCTTTCGCAAAGCCAAGAAGCACAGGTGCGATAAGGCCAACACTGTTTCACACTAACGCAAACAGATATAAAAACAAAATGTAAAGGAAAATAGTTATAAGCACTTACCAACCAACACAATCACATATTATACAACCATTGGGTGCTGTATACTGTATGTTAAAGGATACTAGGCAAGACCAGGCCGTCCTGGTCAGTACAACAGAATAGCAAACGATTTCCTTACGAACCGAGTGAAACGAAATCATCACATTCAGAGTACAGCCAACACTCACAACACTAGCAGCGGAACACATCCGACCTGGCCGATGTTGCGCGATCAACTAACATCGCGAGAATCTGTAAGGAGGCCCATATGGTCGAACGGCAGCACAGGCATCGTGCAGGTCTCGGCAAGTCGAAGGGATTACACATAAAACTAGCCGAGAGAGAGAGAGAGAGAGAGAGAGAAATTTCCAGCTACAGGATGGTAGACCAGCCGAGTCACTCATACATTTTTCCATTTACTAGAGGAATTTAGTGATACAGTACAAGGTTTACAATTTATTTCGTTTTAAATTTTATTTACATGTACTTATTACGAATACGTACCATTTATATAGAAATAACAGTAAATGTATGAACTTTGTAATGACGAGTAAGAAAGCAATACATCATATACATTTCAACTGTGTTTGTACTCTGCTTTTCAGTCATCTGAAATCAAATGTACCCTGAAAGTGATGGAGATAGTCCACCAATCTTGCGAATAAGGTAGTGTAAGTTCATCTCATACTGAACCCAATAGTTTTATTGGAAAAAAATACTACATGATATGTAATTAAAAACTGCTATGTTATATATCTGAGTATTTAGTACCGACGTTATCATAAGTAGAATTTGTACATTTCAGTACAGTTTTCACAAACGTCGCCAGCAGTTCTGGAGGCAGCATTACATTCTAACCCTCCTGTCTAGTTGTAACATCTTCTTTTTCTCCCTTTACATGTCAGCAGTAAATGTTTCTTGTTTACAACTTCTGTATGTCCATATGGCTCGCACTTCCCATAGTAAATTTCTGCAACCTTTTATTTCCTTCAATGCCTACGGTTTTGAGATACGATGCAGGTCCTGTTATGTTGTGAGCACTCGAATTGGCTGGTAGACAAGTAGACATCTCAGTCGAAGACACAGATTATAAGGTTGAAGAGGAAGAAGACAGAACCCAAGAATTCGATGGTATGAGCTAAGAAGTCGATGGCACTGGCATAGGTCCCATTAGCTCTGGAGTTCCCGAAGCCACAGAAACTAAACGAGGTGGTCCAAATACATCCATCGACTAACTGATGAACCCCATAGGCAAGGGTTATCTGCATCATAGTGTAGCGTAACACACACCACCACCCCGAAGAAACAAGTACCTATAATCGTTCATAAGTAAAAGCTTCATATCGTATGCTTTCAACATGACATCAAGCTGTAAATATTAGCATGTCTCTTTGAAATATCGCTTCGAATATACTGGTGTTGGTAAAGGATATTGCTTATGTCTACCCAACTCACTTTTATAACCACCTGTCTATCTGCAACAGGACGAGGACACTTTTGGCTGTCTCCCATGCCTATAATGTTTTCAAGGTAGTGCTACCGTTATAGACACACCACATTCTAGGAGCAAGTGTAAGACACATTGGGAGTGAGCAGCAGCAGCAGCAGCAAAAGAAAAACAAGGCACCTCCAGCACTGAAAGATGAACAAGTGTAAAGAAGTTGAGAGGCCGAATTGTAAACTTCGCAGGCTAGAAAGCGATCGACCTGATAAGGTAACATATTTCAGTCCAGCAATCATGCTAATTTTTGCACCACACAGACAACAGTCATTTACTGAGGCTACCCGAGATTGGAAATGCAAACTAGCATGCAGTGTGAACAGTATACAAGCGAGCATCATATAAAAATGGATGTCATTTCGTCTGCGATGAACCTACACTGCCTTATTCTCAAGATTGGTGCACTGTCTCCATCACTTTCAGGGTACATTTGATTTCAGATGACTGAAAAGCAGAGTACAAACACAGTTGAAATGTATATGATGTATTGCTTTCTTACTCGTCATTACAAAGTTCATACATTTACTGTTATTTCTATATAAATGGTACAAATTCAAAATAAGTATATGTAAATAATATTTAAAACGAAATAAACTGTAAATCTTGTACTGTATCACTAAATTCCTCTCGTAAATGGAAAAATGTATGAGTGACCCGGCAGGTCTACCATCCTGTAGCTGGAAGTTTCTCTCTCTGTCTCTCTCTCTCTCTCTCTCGGCTAGTTTTATGTGTAATCCCTTCGACTTGCCGAGACCTGCACGATGCCTGTGCTNTCTCTCTCTCTCTCTCGGCTAGTTTTATGTGTAATCCCTTCGACTTGCCGAGACCTGCACGATGCCTGTGCTGCCGTTCGACCATATGGGCCTCCTTACAGATTCTCGCGATGTTAGTTGATCGCGCAACATCGGCCGGGTCGGATGTGTTCCGCTGCTAGTGTTGTGAGTGTTGGCTGTACTCTGAATGTGATGATTTCGTTTCACTCGGTTCGTAAGGAAATCGTTTGCTATTCTGTTGTACTGACGNTGGCTGTACTCTGAATGTGATGATTTCGTTTCACTCGGTTCGTAAGGAAATCGTTTGCTATTCTGTTGTACTGACGAGGACTGCCTGGTCTTGTCTTAGCATCGATTAACACACAGCATATAGCACCCAACGCTTGAATACAGCACCCAACGGTTGGTAAGTGCTTATAACTATTTTCCTTTATATTTTGTTTTTATGTCTGTTTGCATTAGTGTGTAGCAGTGTTGGCCTATCATACCTGTTCTTCTCGGCTTCACGAAAGTATTTTTTTTTCNTCTGTTTGCATTAGTGTGTAGCAGTGTTGGCCTATCATACCTGTTCTTCTCGGCTTCACGAAAGTATTTTTTTTTTCGACTAATGTGGCATACAGCATTCGATGTTCGTGCAAAATACACTGGCTGTTAAATGCTTATAACTANTTTTTTTTTCGACTAATGTGGCATACAGCATTCGATGTTCGTGCAAAATACACTGGCTGTTAAATGCTTATAACTACACCGAAGAGCCGAAAAAACTGGCACACCTGCCTAATATCGTGTAGAGCCCCAGCGAGCACGCAGAAGTGCCGCAAGAAGACGTGGCATGGACTTGACTAATGTCTGAAGGTATGCAGGAGGCAATTCACAACATCAATTCTGCAGGGCAGTCCACAAATCCATAGGAGTGTGAGGCAGGGAAGATCTCTTCTGAACAGTACGTTGCAAGGCATCCCAGATATGATCAATAATGTTCATGTCTGGTGATTTAGGTGGCNAAGACGTGGCATGGACTTGACTAATGTCTGAAGGTATGCAGGAGGCAATTCACAACATCAATTCTGCAGGGCAGTTCACAAATCCATAGGAGTGCGAGGCAGGGAAGATCTCTTCTGAACAGTACGTTGCAAGGCATCCTAGATATGATCAATAATGTTCATGTCTGGTGATTTAGGTGGCCAATGGAAGTGTCTAAAGTCACAAGAGTGTTCCTGGAGCCACTCGGTAGCAACTCTCGACGTGTGGGGGCCGCATTGCCCTGCTGGAACTGTCCACGTCCGTCAGAATGCACAATGAACATTAATGGGTGCAGGTGATCGGACAGGATGCTTACGTATCTGTCACCTGTCAGAGTCGTATCTAGACGTATCATTGGTCCCATTTCACGCCAACTGCACACGCCCCATACCATGACAGAGCCTCCATCAGCTTGAACAGTCCCCTGTTGACATGTAGGGTCCATTTATTCATGAGGATGTCTCCATACCCGTACATGTCCATCCACCTGATACAATTGGAAACGAGACTTTTCAGACCAGGCAATGTGTTTCCAGTCATCAACAGTCCAATGGCGGTGCTGGTGGGCCCAGGCGAGGCGTAAAGCTTTGTGTTGTGCAGTCAACAATGGTACACGAGTGGGCCTTCGACTCCGAAAGCCCATATCAATGATGGTCCGTTGAATAGTTCGCACGCTGGGACTTGTTGATGCTTCAGCATTGCAATCTGCGCCAATTTGAGAAAGGATTGCACGTCTGTCCCGTTCGTTCACGATCTTTTTCCGGCCGCAGCGATGTCGAAGATTTGATGTTTTACTGGATTCCCGATATTCACGGTACACTCGTGAAATGTTCGTACGCGAAAATCCAAATTTTATCTTTACCTCGGAGATACTATGTCCCATCTCTCGTGCGCCGACTATAACACCATGTTCAAACTCACTTAAATCTTGATCACCTGCCATTGTAAAGAAATGAGTCCAAGAGGAAATTTTTTTGAGTATTGTTGAGTTATTAGCGAAATACGATCCTGTTTTACAAGAATTGTTAAGTAAACCAAAGGGCCAGCTGAAATACTTAAGTCCAAAAATACGAAATGAGGTTATTGTTATTCTGGTTCAAAAAGTGGAAAATGTGCTGGTAAATGGAATAATAACCCCACCATTTTACTGCATTATATTTTATACGACTCAAGATATTTCGAACACAGATCAATTGTGTGAACTTTGCCGTTACTGTGCGATCGAGAAAGGTGAAAATGGAACTCCAAAGGCGCTCTTAATTAAAGAGTCATTTTTAGAATTTCATGAAGTTAAGGATTAAATTGCCTTAGCAATGTCCAACCAGATTATAAAATCCATAAATGACAAAAATATTCCTCTGAATAAGTGTCGTGGACAAGGATATGACGTTGCTAATAACACGAAAGGCACTTATGGTGGAGTTCAAAAACTTATAAGAGATATCGAGCCAAATGCGGTGTATGTCCATTGTGCTGCTCATAATTTAAATCTGGTAGTTAATGATGCAGTAAAAGAGGTTATAGAAATGCAAACATTTTTTAAAACCATGCACCAAATTTATAATTTTTTTGGGCATAGTATCAAAAAATATAATATACTCTCAAGTTTTATATCTAATAAAGAAGGGGAGTCTTCAACTTCGGTAACATTAAAAACATTAAATCCAACTAGATGGGCAGGACGTTTCGATGCCATTTTTGCTTTAAAAGTTCGGTTGGTTGAAATTCAAAAAGCGCTAACAAAAACGTTTCTATTAAATTCCAAAGCAGATGAGAGAAATGAAGCTATTCCGCTGAAGAAGAATGTCGAAAACTACAACTTTATTATGTTACTGGTTTTCCATTGTAAAATTTTACAGACCATCGACGCGGCCTCTAAAGCATTGCAGTCTAAATCCATCGATCTTTCAAATGCCTCAAAGCGTTTGCAAGTCTGTCTGGAAGAACTTGAAAAGTATCGACATAAATTTGGAGATTTAAAAACGCAAGCAAATAGTGTAGCAGAAAAATGGTCTATCAACCCTGAATTTCCTAAAACTCGTCAGAGGAAAGTGAAACGTCATTTTGATGAAATTAGCGAGGAAGNTTGGAGATTTAAAAACGCAAGCAAATAGTGTAGCAGAAAAATGGTCTATCAACCCTGAATTTCCTAAAACTCGTCACAGGAAAGTGAAACGTCATTTTGATGAAATTAGCGAGGATGAACGTCTCCAAGATCCCGAAAGTTTGTTTAAAGTGAACGTATACTATAGTGTATTGGACATCATCTTTAATCAATTGAGATCGCGTTTCCTTGGAATGAATGTAATTGTTTCCAATTTCAATTTCTTGCAACCTGCCACTTTGAAAAATTTAAATGACGCGGATTTATTAGAAAAGGCTTTAGAATTTGTTGATTTATATAAAAAAAAAGACATATTTGTCTCGTTTGCCAAGGAAATTCTCAGTTTTTGATTAACTTTTAGGCACTAAATAGAAAAATCATCTTCTATAAGAGAACTTGCTGATTTATTAATCATAAAGAATCATTTTATGTCTTCAAGCTTTCCTGAAATGTGCACTGCATTTCTGTTATTTGTAACCATTTCTGTGACTACGGTTATTGCCAAGCAATCATTTTCAAAATAAAATTGATAAAAACTTATTTAAGAAATTCTATTGGACAAGAAAGGTTACGCAACTTAGCTATTCTATCCATCGAACATTCCATGGCCCGAAATTTGAACTTTGATCTTATCATTAACACTTTTGCTGAACAGAAAGCCCATCCAATGAATTTGCCACGGACCTCAACGGTATTGTTACGCCACTGACCCTTATATAACCATGTCATCAGTATAGTAATTATTTCTGCAAGTTTTAGGGTGTACATAAAGTGAACAAACTAAAGATTAAATGTGTTTTGTTTAAAGTATATTTTAGAAAAATAATCCAATTTGAAGTGACACATTTTTAAACATTCTGCGCATACATTTTTTAAATGTTCTTTTCACATACATATACACCATTTTCATGTTTTTCTGTCCTTATGGTGTCCATAAGCTAAACAACACCATCTAGCACCTTCACATTTTGTTACATATTTACGCATTTACATACATTCTTCACATACATTAGTGTCGTCCTGTCCCTATGGTATCCACAACAAAAATAATGCCCTCTAGCACCTAAATAGCCTCGGTTACATATTTACACATTTTACACACATTTTGAACTTACGTAATTAAATGTTCATTGTACATTCATTTTCTGTATTTTTCACACCATTTTCATGTCGTCTTTTACACTTGCAAAATACCACCATCTAGCATCTTCACAATTCTCTTTAAGCATTTTACAAGCATTCTGCAGATACATTTTTTAAATGTTCGTTTCACATCCATTCTTCGCATTTCACACCCCATTTTCGGTCCGTCCTGTCCCCTGTGGTGTCCTCAAAGAAAACAACGCCCTGTGGTAACTTCACGTCCTCTTGAGGTATTTGGATCAGCTACTGATTGTCTGTGTAGAATGTGCGCCCACCGTCTCAATTCAACCGGAATTTGCGGCAATGTTGAGCAATGCTGGATCTGCGGATTTTTCAATTCCCAAGCTAAATCTTCTAGGAATTCACTTCAGGCTATTATTGCATTACCCATATTAAGCCTCAAAATTGCCAGTGCATTGAGAGCCGAGATGTTCAATAGGTCGAAAAAAATTACCATTGGCCACCTTCGTGTAGTTCTTGCCGCATAATATTTTTCAATAATTTGATCGAGTAAATCAACTCCGATTTTCGTCTTGTTGTAGAAAGTAATTATTTCCGGTTTTCGGAGGTCTCCAGTTTCCTCATCAAATTTTGTTGTCATGATGTAAAGTCGGTAACACCAAAATTGCTTGGTTTTTTTAGAGCAATATGAAACCAATGAAATATCTTCTTGGAACCCAAAAATTTAAGAGTTCGGTTCACGCTGTTTATTTGGTAAAAATACTTTCAGTATTTCCGCATTGTTTTTTCGTAGAGTGCCGGCAAATGTAACTTCTTTTTATGAAAGGTTTTTAGCCAAGGGATAACTGCTGCTAAACCAATTATCGGTGATTACATTACGATGTGAACTGCTGATACGCTCGCTCAGCCTCATAGCAACATCTGTTAGCGAGTTACTTTTCCTGAAAGGCTCTTCGGGTTGAATACATAGGTAACATTCTAAATTTATTATGTATGCCATTTTCGCATCCACTAGGGCAAACGTCTTTATTACTTATTTTGCCAGATTCTTTGGTAAATACTGTCTAAATGAGCATTTGCCACGAAATGCAAGCAGCTGTTCATTGATAGTGAGATATTCACTAGGAATGAAACATTTTGAAAAATTGTTGTTTACAACTTCAAATATATTTCTTATGGAGGCAAACTTATCAAATCCTCTTCGAGTAGCCCTATCTCGAATGTTATCGAAACGAAGTCACCTGAGAAGAAAGACAAACCTCAGTTTACTCATTGTCAGGTAGCAAGATTCTAAGCCATTACCCTTAGAATTGTCCCATAAGTTAGCAATATTTGTCCTTGAGCATTTGGACCTATCAAAAGAAGAAGTCCAAATAAGGCCTTAATTTTCAATTAAGTTGTTTTTCTTGCATCACATTCCCTTTCATATTTACATTTTACAGATTCAATGCAAATATTTGTACATTCAAAAATAATTCTGTAAATGCTTTTATCCATAAAAAATATCTAATATTTATTCTGGAGAAATAAGCTGCGAGGCTGTGCCTTTTGGTCCCGGCAGGTGCGTAATTATATTTTCTCTATGGATTCTAACATTTTGTTTGGGTAAATTACTGACCCATTTTGTTTTTCCATCTTTTCCTATAAACGTTTTATAATTTTGTTCATTACCATCAGCATCACTGTCCTCATCACCAGACTGTTCGGTATCAGAATTATAATCACTCTCACAAACATGATAATTTCATCCGAATCCGATTCACCAACCTTCTCGTCATCTTCATCGACTTCATTCAGCCACTTTACTCTCACATCAGGATACGAGAAAACATCCGTCCTTCTTCTATTTTGTTCCACCATACCAGCCTGAAAAACAGTAAGTTGTAATAACAATAACTGACAATAAGAGAAGGTTCTACATTTAGAAAAAAAAAATAGATTGCTTTGTAAAATTTCCAGAAAAAAATGGTAAGCTAACAGTTAAAATTTTCTACAAAAAAAATACCCTTTCATACGTAAAAGCATATTATTAATATTATTATATATATTATTAATATAAAAAAGGACCTTTACTGTCAATACACATAGTTAAAATTTTCTACAAAAAAAATACCCTTTCATACGTAAAAGCATATTATTAATATTATTATATATATTATTAATATAAAAAAGGACCTTTACTGTCAATACACATAGTTAAAATTTTCTACAAAAAAAATACCCTTTCATACGTAAAAGCATATTATTAATATTATTATATATATTATTAATATAAAAAAGGACCTTTACTGTCAATACACATTTTGAAACAGCTGTTTAAAAAATAAGTTACCTTAGAAGAGTTACATGGATGTTCACATGGGGGACATACGTTAACCAAACCACTTACAAAGGGAACTGCACGGCTGTATCAGAGAAGACTAGGAGACTAACTGCAGTGGCATAAGCCGGAAAGACTCACATATAGGTACTGACAGGCTCGGAGCTCAAACCTCTCCCAGTAACTAGTTCTTGGAAACGTAGAGGAGGTGAGTGACACATGTCAACCACGCGACCACTGGAGGGTTAAACAGTTCGAAATTTACAACCAACTATGTTTATAGGTGAGATTAGGCCATACTTGACCCTGCGGTCCTCTTCGTCGTCGGAGGTGATGCCTATGTTATGAATTTGGTGTCTGTATGTTAAACGGTTCGGAAATTACAGCTAACTGTGCTTATAAAAGGGCTTAAGACGCACTTCACGCGAATGCGGTGCGACTCTAGGCTAGCATGCGTGGGCCGGCAGCGCTCCGTGCCACGCTGAATGCACGGACAAGTTGAAGTTAAGTGCGTGCGTTCGAATGCACGGATAAGATAGAGATTCAGAAGTGCGCGCGTGGACACTCGCGCGTGATCGTCTCGCATATGCGTCGCAGCACAATTGTGTGTGTATGAAAGTGGAATGATAAAGCATGAGACTCGACCCCATCAGGATGCCAGGTGAAAGGAGCCCAGAAGGAATATGAGAAAACCAAGGTGGCGGCAGACGACGGTGATGAGGGAACATCCAAGATGGAGGACTCGACATGCAAAAGAGAGGAAAGGGTGAATAATAAAGGAGACTGGAAGGAATATGAGAAAAAACCCCAAGGGATAGAACGAACGAGAAAGGTCGGGGGACAGGAAGGAATTAGGGAGTATGAGAAAAATAAAATACACATGAGAGCAAATAAAGGAGACCGGAAGGAATATGAGAACCCTCCCCAAGGGATAGAACGAACGAGCGAGAGCGAGAGACAGGAAGGAATAAGGGAGCATGAGAAATAAAAGACAAGAGAGAAAAAAGGAGACCGGAAGGAATATGAGAAAACCCAAAGGGATAGAGCAGGCGAGAGAAAACGGATGTGGGGGAGAGACACTGGAAGGAATGAGAGAAGATGAATGGCAGGGCAATTAACTCGAACATTCTTCAGACAAGATGGATGGTGCTGGCATGGAATGACATAGCATGTTTGTAAGTGATTACACACTCCGGCGGGCATTTGCACAATTTCCACCGGATTCAGCCGGAGTGTGCAAAAGTCAGCAACATTGTGCAAAACACATTTTTGGGGTAAATTTTACTGCTTTTGAGGGAAATTCGGAAAATTTCAAGGGAAATTCTGGCGACTTTGGCCGTTTTTTGGGGGGAAAGGGACTTTTTTGGAAAAAAAAATGGGAAATCCAAGATGGCCGCCGTGAATCTGGCTCCCCATCCCCAATATTCTGGCGCAGAACTCTCCATTTCTAACTACTGTCCCCCCTCCCCACGCTGGTGCAAATTCTCTGTCATTAGCTCAGAATGTGACATACACCTACATAGATAAAAATACGGAGTGACAGCCAATTACAAACCAAGTGATTCCCACCCAACGAGAAGATGGAGAAATAAATGCCCCTTCACCAAGCCCCAGGCGCAATTTATCGTCTCTTTTTGTGTTAGTGAAACAAATACTTCCACTTCCAAAGGCAACTGCCGTTGTTTTTCCCAGCAAGAATACAACAGGGACACAAATAGCGGCTGCACTTATTTCGTCCCCCTACAAAGCAGCACTCGAACGTCCCAAAGGCCCATGTACTTATGAAAGGGTGTTTATTTAAACAGCGTATAACGCAATGATCGTCATTAAATAAAAGGTAACCAAGAAAATATGTCGATGAAAAAGTCTGAGACCATTTCACTCGCAATACAGGCGAAATATATGCAGAGCGTAACATCTTTCGCAACTGCCAAGTAATACTAAACTAGGAGAAATAAAGACGTTAAAAGTGAGCGTCAACATTTGGACAAATGGGGACAGGACTTGTGCGAATCTACAGGTTTCAAGTCGCGATTGGAGGAGGCGGAGACGGTAATCTCCCGATTCAAGCTTCACGAGCTCCTTGCAGGAAAAGTTACCGGTACTCGAGCGGGAGGCTGAGGTGTGCCCCCTTCTGTCTGGACAGGATAAAGTTTGCACGTCTGCCAAATTAGTCATAACAGTATTTTGCAGGGTTACAAAAAAACAGACTTTCGTGTGCCATAACGACACTCTCACGTATGCAGTCATTTTAAGTATCAGCAAATTTCTCATCATGAAAACCGTATATGGGACATAATTTGAGAATGCGGCTCTATTCAAAGTCGATAATTCACCACAATTTTACCTAAAATTACATTTGTAGAATAATATAAAACTGAAAAAGTCTATGCTAGGAATATTAAAAATGCAACACACACAGCTGGAAATAAAGCGTGGCAAAAGTTGCAACAGTGAACATCTTATTAACGAGCATGCCACGTAATGAAGCTTCATTGTGCCCTTAATTCTAACAGAAAATGGGGGTATGGATTGGTAGAGCATAATGGCTCTTAATATTCGTGTTAATCCTTAAGTTGTTGAGCAGTATTAAAATGCGTGTTAAAACTTCTTGAAGAAGAGTTTCAGAAAAACCCACCTGCAAAGCGAACTGTGTTATTGTTAAGAAAAAGGTATCACAGGATACAACTTCAACATTGTTAACAAGTCTGTTCAGAGTGGATATCAAAAATGCATGAATTTGAATGGTTTCATACCTAGACCACGTTTGTTATCTATGTCCATACTATTAATTCATGTGATACTGAGATATCTTTAGGAGACATTTTACTTCCAGTCAATCTGTATAATGTTGCGGTGCTTTTGAGATTATTAAGCATGACAGCCTTTGTAGTAGTCAGCTTAATTAATATCTGTAAAACCATCTTGAATACACCCAAGAGGATTAGGTTCTTTTAACTTACTCAAATGTCGGAAATGTGGTAAATCAGCCACCAAACCAGTTCATTTGAGACGCATAACCAGCTATTGACGCTAAGTATTAGTAAGTATTCAGAAAGTTTGAAGAGTGGTGGAAATATTGTCAAATCGTTCTCTGTATGAGTAGCCTAACTCTTTCAGAATTTACTGTTATAGCATATTTAACTACGTGATTTTGTAGATGACGTCTTTTCCATCAAATACGATTAATAGAAGAATACTTCACATAAAATGTAATTTTATATTCTGTTTTAACAGCTATATTTACGTGTACATTAACAACATAAAGAAAATAGCTTCTAAAATTTAAATTTTTTAAACCAGGTGAACCTCAATATTTTAATCGTGAATGACCCTGGAAATCTTTATATTTTCTATTGGTTTGATTGTATGTCAACATAAGCTTCAATAAGTGCAGGAAGACTGATATATCCCTACCCCCTTTTATAGTCAACTTCCAACAACGGGAAATAACTTGCAACTAGGTAACGACAACTGTATTCGCTTTTTAAACACATTAGCAGTGATTTCAAAATTTCCACTTAAATTACTTGACGAAACATTTGGAACAAGCACTGCGAAAAATCTGCTTCAGAGTTTTCCTTCTCGCAATCATAATACTGAATCGTTGTTGTCACGGACTTTCAGAGTTGAATAGCTATATACTGCGGAGGCCGGAGCGGAACAGACTTCAAACGCCGGGACACAAGGTACGAGCACAGCATGGCTCCGCCCCCAGCAGTGATGTTCGGTCATAATAGAAGGCCTTTAGGTGGAGGTATGCACTCTCAGCACAATTATACGGCTCTGTAGGACGTCCTCTGGACCTGCTACTCGCGACCTAATTACTCTAGTCGGTGTCGAAGTCCAGATGCTCTTAAATTCGCCGTCCAATATTTCCATGCTTCTGAGAACCTTTTCATCACTTACTGACTCAAGGTTTGTTTTACACAAGCCAAAATATTTAACTAGATATCTGGATAATAAACCTAATATTTCCTGTACCAATACATATACACTAATAGTATAATAATTTTTTTAACAGATATACATTTGCATGCGAGAATTAAAGCTACGGTCTGATTGAACCAATGCGCAGGTGGCCTGTATTTTACGAATTTCCAAACGAAGAGATATGGTGCACCATAACACGAATGACCGATTCGCAATGTTATCGCTACTACTATCAGTTGACGGGGCCACAATCGCTGGATGTGCAGACAGCTGCGCGGGAAATTCAAATAGAATGTCTAAAGTAAGTCATAGTCACACTGCACCACAGTTGTTCAAACACAATATCCTACATACATACGCCTGAACATTCCGCCCACCTTGAAATAGCCAGATTTCAACATCATTGAGACGGAAGGGGACACAATTTTACTACATGGCATACTAGAGTTCTTTACCGGATGCGAATTTCAGCCACCCGTACCACATCAGCAACATCGGGAAGCACTTTTATTACTCTACCCAACCACCACTGTCTTGGAGGCAGCTTGTAATCCCTGAATAGGACAAGAATTCCCTAATCCAGGTTGGCTTCTTGTTTAGTTCACTTTTGTTACGGTTGAAGTTGACAGATACATTTACATGCCACCGCTTCCAATAGGACTGAGTACTTTGCTGTACAAGAACCCACAAAGACAGTCAATTTTATCACAGGGGTATTTATCAGGTATTTTTCAGGAAGCAAGTGAGCTAAGGATGAGGAAGTGACTAGGGTGGGGGAGGGTCATTGGATAGCCAATCACCTTAAAGAGCAGGAATTTAACTGACTTCTTCTCAACCTCCCAGAGCCTCCAAATCGGGGTGCTGAGAGAAGACTGAAGAGCAATGCTACACTCTGTTCTGCCAATTAATCAGCTAACATCCTCTTGTCATCATTTCCTAAATATTTCTGGAAGGTGGACAGTTTGTGATTGGTCCCCACAGAATTATTCCTGCAGTCACTATATGCATGAGCACAGACACATCTGTGCGCCACAAAACGACGAAAGACAGCAAGAAATTAATCTCTGTAAGGTCTTAAAATAACTCCAGATATACAGTTTTGGTTGCCAAACACACGAACAGACATATATATATATGCATGGAATACATGGGATTTCCTCAATCGTGCCATAGTGATGGAAATGGGTCCAGCTACATAAATTTGCTAACAATTTCCCCGCCATATTAGAAGACCTCCCCATAAAATATCTGCAAAAACCACTAGATCCACTTACCTTTGATGGTGATTCGTTCGCGTTAAGGTTTTGAGACCCTAGTGGAATCCCTGTTCAGACACCTTCACTGTACCTTGCATGCTAGATCTTTAGTACTGACAAAAAGTTGCATTTTTGCTGATATGGCCAGAGTCTCTGATCTCCTTGATTGGGTGTCATTGCTTATCTTTCACACAAAACATCTGATTCAGCATTTGTGGTTGACCAAGAGGGACTCTGATAGCCCAGCTCCAGCTGATATTACAGATATTACAGCTAAATAGCAAACCATTAGAAAATAATTAACTCATTGTGCCAAGATTTTAGTTGACTTTTTCATAATTTCAGACAGTCCACAGTGTTTGTATTAGCTCCATGAGTTTTCTGACAGTTCTGAAAAGGGTTATATTGTTTGTGGTTGTATATCTGCACAGAGTTTCAAATTCAGGTAAAGCTGATAGCCATCTAATTTTAGTAAAATCCAAAGTGATCTTCCTAAAAAAAACTTTTTTGTGCCTTGACTGAAACTCAACACTGCCTTAATGATAGCACAATGTTTACATCTGCTTCAGGACATTTTCTCATCTAAGCTGCCCATCATAAGTGTGTAAGCCTAGTCATATTTTATTTTTCAGTAATCTTGGCGTGGATCAAGAGATTACCACATGAATGGAAGACTTTCGTAGCAATCAAGGTAGCTAAGATACAAGAACTAACTTCCCCTTCCTTGTGGCATCATATGTCATTCGACCACAGCCCAGCTGGTTGTACTTTCCGTGGACTCACGCTAGTTCAATTAGCTGAACATCCTGGCAGGGCAATATTAATTGCTGGAGCACTCTTTAGGACCCATTGAAACAAATGTAGGACACTTATACACCGCATGAAAGTTTTTACAAATAACACACATTAATGTGAGTCAACCAGAAGATTTATGGAACTTATGTCATATACGCTCCTAGCAGCGAAACAACCTTCGCCTTGGGCTGCACTGCAGTCATCGGTGGTTGGAATCATGTTACTGCCTCCTGACAGCAGTAACGTGTCTCCAAAACTTTATAGACTGTCCCTAGTTTGTATTTCACTGTCACTAAGTGTCATTTCCCACGAAGTCTGCGTAGATGAATCCAACTGTTTGCAGAAAATTACTAACAGGATAAAATCCCGCATCTTGACGGGCATCTCAAGAGCCTCCTCTGCAGTAATATTTTCAATTATTACTGAAAATTATTATCGCAATGATGCTGCTGAGTTGACGTATACAGTGCAAAAATAAGTTTTTGTTGTTATATCTAGTCACATCTCATTTTATATATAACCTTATCACATATCCCATGCACTGTGGAAGTTGACTTCCGAAATTTTAAGAGCCTGAATCAGACTCAGCAGTTCACCACTCAAGAGCTTTAAAAAAAAAAAAAATCTCAACTGACAACAGATTAGGATGATCTGATACAAGTGCTGTGAAAATATTACTTTAACTCGCCCAACCTTTCAAATCTCCATCGAAACAAGGCAAATCAATTTTGGGAAGAGCTAGATGGGAACTATTAGGAGTAACAAGAGGGACGTCGTTTTCCTTTTTATAAATAGTAAGTGATTCTCTCGTCCCCATAATTCTGAAGTACAAAGGGCACGTTTCACACACCCTTCGGCTAAAGTTAGACCCCCTAAAACAGCCTTTATGTCGGACATTGTAATGAACAAACGTCTAACGGTCGCCACGCTATCTAAAGTACCACTCTCACGCGCCGCCATCTTACGCACAAAACGTTGCTGCAACTCTGACAAAAACACGTGAACGCGAATCTTTCATTCACTTAAAAGTACGCTACAAGTAAATTAGAATATATTCGCAAACCAAGCACAAAACACCGAAAGCCTGAACTACATTCGTCACGATGCGCAACATAACCAAAACTGGAACATCACGTGTTTCAAGTCCATCACAAACATTGCCACAAGCCAAAAAACCACATGAATGCCAGTACTATTCGGCCCGGAGGACTAAACATGATTGCGTCAATGCGCAGGTGGACTGTATATTGCGAATTTTTAAACAAAGGCATTAGCACGCATAGCACGACTTACCGATTCGCCATGTTGTCGCTACTACTTCCAGTTGATGTCGCCACAATCACTGGATGTGCCAACAGCCGCGCGGGAAATTCAAATATAATGTCAAAAGTAAGCCATAGTTACACAAATATGTACACACTGCGCCACAGTTGTTCAAACAAAATATACAGAATGTTAGGTAAATCGCGGATACAAACTGCACCTCACGAATCTGTGATAAAAACTAAGTAGAAAATACTCTGGTAAAATCGCGTACGGCCCTTAGTTTACGAGAAAAACCAAATTAAAGTAGGTAAAATGACTTTATTTCACGTTAAGCACAATATACAGCATCAGAAAATAAAACGTTGAAACCTCATAACAGATGTTCGAAGTTTGTTATGCCCATTGCAATGCACTTTTCCGCATGTTGGATGCATGGGACGTGCACGGAGCTTGGCCACCAGATTTACCCATGGCCATTGCCATGTCCCAGTACTTAACTGCATGTGAATTACATGGCCTCTTTGACACTACTGAGCTCAACTCGTTCCCTCGCCGTATGTCTTACGACCGACACATTAGTTGCAGCATTGCCACATCACCTCACCTTTATCTAATTGGTATACCACATGTTTGCTACAATGTTTTTTTGGATCTTTCATGTCATTTTTCTCGTAAATGAAGGGTCTTATGCATTTTTACCAAAGAGTATTTTCTACTTTGATCACAGATTCGTGTGTTGCAGTTCATATCCGCGAATTACCTGACATTCTGTATAGTCATGCCACTATAAGGCCAATAATGTGAAAAGCAATGCACAGATGGACTACACTGATCGTGCCAAAATTAAAACAGTACCAAATTGTGTTTCTGACCTGTCTGTACAAGTACAAGTGGTATCTATGTAGGCCATAGTAAGACGCTTTAAACACTATCAGAGTTATGTAATGTGCAGCGCTGAACTGCACTGATACAATTTCTCTTCGTGTCGGTGGAAATACACATACTCATACTGTGCAAAATTTTTACCCGTGAGTGTTTTTTTTTGTTGACACCCAGAATGGCTGTAATCGCTAGGGCGTTAATGCTCATTACGGCTTCACATCAAGCCACTGCATTAAACTAGGTGCCCAGTGCTTTGTAACTAGAACGTTATGTCGTCTTTTGTGCATCTTGCGTGCAACCACACGACATGGACCAGAACTGAAATGGTGATTAAATTGATAATAAGAGTAATAGCAGCGATAATGAGAGCCAGTTCCAAGGACTTTTTAATTAGGAATTCTCTTGACGTATGCTGTGGCGGCCTGTCAGTGGGGTATGAGCCTGTGAGAGCGTCAGGGTTAGAACACCAGTACTATACGCCCGTGCGTGTTGTTCCTACTGCTGCCTTCTTTCCCCCTAATTCCATTCATTGATCCTTCCTCTGGAGGCTTTATTATTTTCATATCTGCCCATCTCGTTCCCATGGACAGCTGCAGGTGGTGGTGATAGAACTCACCGGTGCACTCCCAAGTCAGTCTCCCCAAGTCGGATGTTGCGCCATGTTTATTTTCAGCATCTTGTTTATCTTTTTTGTTGATGACCAATAGTTTGAATATACGTTTATAGCTGTTGAGCTGTTAGTCGCATTATATTTCAGGGCATAGGCAGAAAAAAAACTACCCGCTTGTTCTCTTAATGCGATTTGACACTCAGTGAAATGTTTCCTTGTTAGCCTACAAAGTGCTCTGAAAATATTGTGAAATGATTCGAAATAAAACGTTAAATACATATGACATCGCTGTAGGAGCAATCCTAAGACTGGCGTAAGACGGGAACGGAAAATGCTATTCTTGAGGTCATCCTGTAGCTTATAAATATTTATAAATATTTCCGTCCCACGTACAATCTAAGAATGCCATTGGTCCAGTGTTTAGATTTCCAGCTTAATTTGTTTATTTTAGTTTATTGGTCCATAATATATTTTCTGTGTAGGTCTACACGTTTGTGTTTATAAAATCAAAGTCACTTATTAGGTAAGCCAATGTTATTCTGATCAATTGATGTTTGTATTTGTGGATCAGCCTACGTTCGCCTTCTATGATATCTTTACAAATTAAAAAAATACACAGTACACATTATCTACCTCCCTTTTTACATTTCTTACACGTGTATTTGTGGACAGGTTAACAAGTATGACAAAATGACAAACATTTCTTTAGTTATTTTTAAAAAATGATTGGATTTGGAAGAGACATCGATAAAGTGATGTCAGATAGTGAAGAACAAAAATATGCTACTGTTACACCTACGATGTAACTTTTTTTGAGTAAACTTCCTTAACTGTAATGGAAGTTTTTAACCTGTTCATAGTATGAAACATTTAACATATATACATCAGAATGCAAATACAGAAATGTGATATACTATACAAATTTGGGAATTTCACTGCGCATTGGTGGTGTAGTGGTCAGACTGCTCGCCTCCCACCTAGGCGAACCGGGTACGATTTCCGGCGGGGTCGCTCCCGAATTTTTGTATGTGGGAATCGTGCCGGACTATGCCGCTGGCCCGCGGGTTTTCTTGGATATCTCTCGTTTCCCCCGCCCTTGCATTCCGGTGCTGCTCCATACTCACCTCACGTCGCCTTCTCCGTCTCTCAAGACCTCGATCTTAAGAGCCACCCATACCTCTCCACTACGCATTTGACTCTTTCCTGAGCAAATGTAGGAAAGCTACCTTGGATATATCAGAAGGATAACAAACCCTAACGTTCGTGCTTTTTTAATAGCGGTAAATAGAAAAGAATTTCTTAGACCGTATTCTTACACTAATATGTAGGCCTGCTTAACAAAATGCAACCAACTAATGGACACCGACTTTAACGCTACTGTTTCAAAGGCTTAAAGACATAGACAAATTTTTACTCATTCGCTACCAATACTGCTGTGAGTACCTCAGTCAGTTTATTTATTTTTATATTTGCACTTAGTGGCAGGGACTCTCTCCAAAGGTTTATTTCGAAATTCCTTAATTAACCATGAAGTGTCACGCAATAGAGAACACAACCGCCGAAGACTCTAATGCAGTTAGCCTTCGTTTGGTCAACACAGTCTTAAATTATAGGGACAGTTTGCAGAATCACAACACCCAATGTAAAGTGCTAAGGGAAGTACATTAACTAATCACTCATCGTGGCTGACAGCATTTTATTTGATCTCGAACTCATTTCCTCAGAATCATAACTGCTCCTAGGGAGTGTTCCGGGCCAATGAGTTTTGAGTTCCGTTACAGTAAAAAATATATATATTTTTTTTCATTTTCGTATTGTATCTGTAATAATGAATATTGCTGTATTTACTTCTACAGCGCTGTGCTCATTTCATTATTTTGTATTTGAGGAAAATAATTCCCGTGAAAATGTTCGCTAGTATGTAATTAAACACATATCTTCGAGACGAAAACTGAAATAAAACTTTTTCATGTGGCGATGTTGGTAGGGTAAGTGAAAACATCGTGGTTGGTATTGTCCTTGTATGGCAACTGTAAACACTGATTTCAGAAAGGTATCAAATTTATGTTTTTAATATTACATGTCTCTCACATTACTCAAAAAAATTCTGTATTAAAATTTGAGAGGGGTTTGACGCAACCGGTTGATAACACTTTCTGCTGGCCCAACACTTTCTCTCAATTTTGCCCGTATTTTTTCAATCGAACAAAACAAGTGCTGAGATTATAATACTGTGGGGTGAAGTAACATTTGCTAACAGTTAAACGTGGATTCAAACTGTAAAAAAAAAATCGCACAATGAAAATTGATTTTTCAATGACACGAACAAAATAATTAAAAATGACAAAACGGTAATGATTGTTTGCATACACCGATAGTAAGAGAAATTTATTTTAAAACTTTCAAAAATATAACTGCGTTCATAAAACTATACTACCGTCAAGTGACATTATCGAAACATTTTTTGTAATGGAAAAGGTATTTAGTTTTGAAAACGTCACAAAGAAATAGTTTTAATTTTTGAGTATTAGTTCAACATCGTAGCTACAGTGTGAGAGAGCTGCTATCATTACAAATAAAATGAGCATCTATGGGCAAGTACATAAATTATACTCAGTTGAGAGTGCTATTTGGAAGGATGGCAAACGTCACCAAGAGCAAGGAATTATTACTAGTTGAGACTAGTATGAGCCGCCATGCCTGCAAACACATTCCGCCAGACGTCGCGGCATTGCGTTGTAGATGTCCTTAATGGTGTTCTGCAATAATCCATCTCATACTGCTTGAATATTCGCTCGCAGTTCCTGCAAATTTTGTGTTAGTGTTGGAGCCGCGATAGAGCATATAATAGCATCCCACTGTTTTTCAATTGGAGATAGGTCTGACGATACGGTTTGTCATAACAGAGTATCCATGGCTTCAAGGCTTCGGCATGCTCTTGAGATGGCAGCGGTATGAGAACGAGCGTTGTCCTCTTGGTATAGAGCCCTGGCGTAGGCGTTAACAAACGGCAGGGCCACTGGTTGCAGGACCTCATGAACTTACCTTTGGGCTACCAAACTGCCAGCGATGAAGACCAACTGTGATCAGGCATCGTACGAAATCGTACCCCACACCGTGATACCAAGCCGTCGAGACATGTGATTTGTGCCGACGACAATCCGTTCATATTGGTGCTGTCCACGTTGTCTCCACACACGGATGCGTTGGACGTCACCGCCAAGACAAAAGCGGTGAAGATAACCCATACTGCCATTCTGCATGGCTCCATGACTATCGATCACGATGCTATTGCAGTCTGCAGCGACGTTGATGTGTTTTGGGAAGTCGTTGCAATGGTCTGCGTGCATGCATTCTTGCGTCGTGCACCCGTCTGCCAACGGCACTGGCACTCACAGAATGCTGCAGGGTGGGCATGGGCATCATTGCTATCTGAACGTCCGCAATCGGGGTGGTTGGGGCACTCCGCGCATGTTGGACAATCCGTCGGTTATCCCTCGGTGTGGTTTATGGTCATTCTCCCAGATCCTGCGTGTCGTATGTGCGTGCCACCCTGTATTCACTGGCGCCAACAGCGTGCTACGGTAGTATCTGTACGATCGATATAGCGCTTAATAATCCGAAATGACCATCCTGCTTCCCGTAGTCCTGCGATGAGACGTTTCTCGAATGCGTCCAACTGTCCGCAGTGTTGTCGAATTCGTCTCCAAAGCACACTACACTTTGGATGTGTGCTAGCGATACAGTATCACGGGCCAGAATGGTAAGTATGCACACGAGGACGATTTTATATGGTACGGCAGGTACAGCGGTATGGGCTGCCCTTGTTGACGTCACTTACGCGGCCGAGCATGAAACGTGAATCATCTGCATGTCTCACATTGTCAAACCGATCCACCCGATTATACACCATATTACATTCCTGTAGGCTGCTTTCTTGTGGGCGCAACTATTTTTTTGACGATGAATGTATTTGTCTGCCGTAACTGCTGAAATAACATTCGCTTACCAAGAAGTAAGAGAAGTAATTTTCTTAGCATCGAAGCACCGCCTTGTATGTCACATAACTGCGGCTTGCATTTGGCATTTACCACGAAAAAGTGACAAAAATCAAAGCAAAACCTACGCCAGTAAGCAATAAAATATGTAAAATGTCTATTGCGCTGTTCCGCTAGTAGTGGTTAAAAACAAGGTCACATAAGCGAGACAGATTTCAGCAGAAACTCCTTAGAAGGATAGGCTAAGAGTTATTATAATGTGTTGTAAGAATTATCATTAGTCTTAGAACTGTTGGTGTTCCTATTTGGATTACAATATTTACTTGTAATTAATTTTTGTTAGAGGTGTCTACATGTCTCCACATATTTTGAACATTACATACATATATGTATGCACTGTATATACACATACCTAGACCAATATACAATCCACTGACAGATTGATGGATACTAACTGGAGTTATTGCTGGTAATTGTAATTTATTTGTATTTGTAATTTATTACTCTCAAAATAAGCGATTATTAACATATTTTCTTACAAGTACACATAACTGAGCTTATAAACACTTTAACAATAATTTTCCCCAGTACTTTTTTCTATGTTCCTTTGTGAGAGATGCATGACTATTTTTTAGTAATTTATTCCATATCAAAGTTGTATTTAATACTAATTTTTGTTACAGTGGAAATTTTCGGCAAATTTGCTTCCCCTTCGCCTTTCCGAATGCACTTAAGAAGTTTGTCGAAATGCAAAAACTAATATGACAAAGACTTTTCTTGGTGGTTGGGTTTTCCGTTTGCCTGATTATGGGTAATGTTACTTATTTTATGTCCTTAATTTTTAGGGGTGCAAATTCGATTAAAATTTTTCCTATCACACTTAGTTGAGTGTAGTAGAGCATTATAATGGACACCGAAAGATAACCCTTAAAATGTTTCAAAGAGGAACTTCAAAGTGACTGTTACAAAGTCTGGTATAAATGTTCTTTATGTTTTTCTTAAATTGTTGCAGCCACCTACAAAACCCGATGTTTCCTCACAACTGCTCATGGGTCGGCAGATTTTTCATCCTCTATCAAACGTATGAGCTCTTCATTTATTCTTTTTCGTTTCAAAGGATGTCATTAAGTTGAAGGATGCGTGAGAGAACGTGGTAAATAATTTTGATTAATGCTAGAAAAAGTTACAGTTTCGTTACAACAAACACAGTAAATTTTTGTTTGGGTATAGATATTGTGTGTGTTTTGAGGTATATTTTTGAGCTCTGAGGCTGATCAGTTTTTGTACGGGTATGTTCATTCTGTGACGTCATTTCATTATTGGGTAAACGAGTATTTTATTAAACACATATCGCAATGTGGTTCTTGTTAAATATAGGCAATTTACGGTAATTGGAATAATAGTCAATAAATATATTTAATTTTAGCATTAGACATTAACTTCCTAGTGCGGTAGACTCTACACACTGTGTTTATTGCCGATGTGGCAATATTAATTTAAAAAAGGATGTTAAAGTTTAAAAAAAATGGCTGACATAAAAAATTAACTATGGCCGGGAAAGTGCTCACTTTACCGTGAACAGCCTATACAAACGGCGTTATTAGGTTGAGGAATACTGCACGCTTCACGTAGTGAGTGCGCCGAGGCAATCTGCTCCGGCAACGTTGATGCCTCTCCTACCCCTGTTCGTGACGTCTCATACTTGTTATTGCGCGCGTGTGTGCACACTTACAACGTTTTGAAGGAGTGCTTGTTGGTGGAAGGACAGCTGCGTCACAGAAGTCGGATTACGATGTTCTGTTACTCTGTTGCTATTGTGAAACCTCTTGCACAGAAGTAATTCGGATGCACACTTCACCTGCTCACACATTCAAAACTTTTAAATCACGATTGTGGTCTTGGCATGTTGTGACATTTCGCTCTTAATTTTTTTGCTTCGATTGGATGGATTGTTGCTCTATTTACTGACAAATTAGGAAGTCAAGAAGGAAAACGGAGTGGCGGGGATACTCGGGTTTTATTGCATCTACTCGTGATATTTTTTTGATAGATTACTCCAGGCAGAAGTATGACGATTTAGACCATAGGTCTAAGGACAGATTACAGTTCAAGCACGAGTCTAAGTGTATATATTCAGCAAAAACAAACAACTATTATTATAAAAATGAAAAGAATCTTGCGTGCATTCCATATCTAAATGAGTGTATGCGTAATAGATAATAACTAGTTTCAGAACAATTTTTTTTTTTTGTGTCTTGGTTCGGCATTGCCATATTTTTGAAGTTGAATCGAATTTAATTGCCATGTTGCATGCAAGAATATATTCGTATTCAAATAACTGTGCAAAGTCTGTGCATTCAGTATTTGATTAGTATATTAGCTGGCAAAAATTTGTGGGAGTATACACAAGAGAATAATACTCTAGAAAAAAAAAAAAAAACTGTAAAATGTCAATACCAAAGACTAAAGAAAGTCTGCGATGTTATGTGCGTTTTAATCAAAATGCTTACGGTTTTGGAAATATTTTATGTATAAAGTTTTGTTAATAAATTGCTATACCCACATAGGGTTAAAAAAAAATCTGCATATTATAGCCAGTTAACTCTTTATTGTAATACTAACATGAAATATGGATTTCGGTGAAACCACCCATCTTAGGCGATCGGGGAGGGGAAAGGGGGTTGAATTCTACCTCACTCATATAAAGCATTTACAAAAAATATTTCCCCCAACAATGCATACAGACAAGCCGTTTCGGTGTTGAAAAATTGGGCATTAACCGTTCCCACTTGAATAAGAAGGCAGTTTATGCTGTTAAACCAAACAACAATTAGTTTCACAAAAATGAATTTACTATGCTGGTCAATTATTACAATATTCAATAAATATAAAATTTTATGTAAAATTGATAATAAAACCTAATATTGGCTGTTGGACAGCTAGGTAGAAGGCATAAAACGTGCTTTGCTGGATGACAGAAATCTGCAATAAGAAAGTGACACGTCTTTTGCAAAATTATCACGTATACCATAAATCTATTCAAAACCAAAAATGTGCCCGGAATATTGACACATACAATTCTTGCGTCCTCACGGTACCTGCAAGAAGATATATAATGAGAGATCTGGAGCACAGGATGCAGGCTTCGGAGGTCGGATGTACATGGCATCTGGCAGAGAACTGGCAGTATCATCTGGCAGAGGACAGGCAACCATCTCGTATGACCTTTGACCTTGACCTTGATCCTGATCTCATAATTTTCCGTATTCCTTGAAAAAACATTTAAAATTCCTAGAATTTCTCTTAAAATTTCCCGATTTTCCCTCCAAATCTACAAAATTTCCTGCCAAAAGTTTTCTTACCCAAAATTTTATGAGTCACTCAGTCTAAAATTGTATTACCTTGTTTCAAGAATGTTCCAGTTCCTGCTCTGTTATTTCACCTGTCATGCTCTATCATTCTGCTTATCATGCTCTGTCATTCCACCCTAGAATGTTCTAGTTCACTGCTCTGTCATGATTCTTCAAGCTCTGATATTCCACCCATACTCTATCATTCTGTCTATCAAACTCTGTCAATCCACCTCGACATTTTATGTCTATATGTGACATTGGTGCCAGCACATGTTTAAATGATATATACATTAAATACATATATATATATGGAACTTATTTCCCCAAATGTTATAGGCATGTATATGTTCGTTATGTTAACTCCTACAGCAGGCATGTTGGCAAGTCACTAAAAATAACTTTTCATTGTTTTTATAATTATAACCTGCGCTCTGAATTTTTTATTAATGAAAATTAAAAATAGTACAGGAATGGGTATGCCTATAAGGCCTCAGATTAGGAAGTAGGCATGCAGCTATGAGTAGGTATTAATCATAAACATTAAAACAATCATATTCTGAAAAAAATATTATTATATACATTCTTGTTTTTACAGGATAATATATTTTTATTCAGTCCTTGTAGTTAATTTTTCACAAAATCATTTTCTGCCCACTTACCAATTCCAGACTGAAGTGTAGTCTTCTGTTTTTTTCCATCTTCTTAAGACTAGCAGACACTTGCTGTAAAAAAATATACATTATTATTTATCTGTGATTTCATATTTGTCAATCCAACTATTTTTTTATTTGAAAATCCCATCCAACGAACATAGATTTTATTGCCTTTACCGGTCAAAATCTTTTCTACAAGATAAGTGTCGGGAAATGTTTTGGGTTGTATTTCCTCACTGTAGAAGCCGCCCCGAATAACTTGGCCATCCAGGTCTTCGAGATAGTAGGTAAGAGGTTCATAATGTCGAATTTTGACGACTATGTAGAATTTGTTTGACCAGTTCTGTGGATATCCTTTGTCAAATACCCCTTTCATTCTTGAAATCCGTATGTTGTCTCCAAGATTAGCTTTTGTGCTTCCGACTATCAATCATTTTTTCATTCTTGTAAACTGTTTGTAGAAGCGAGTTGTCTTTAACGTCGATAGGGTACATGCCTATTGTACGGTGTATTTTGTGGTTGAACTCGGAAACCAGTTCTGGTAGTATTTCCAACAATTTGTAGCTTCCTTTTGCTGAGAATTGTATCCACATCGCTGTTTTCAAAGTGCGATTATACCTTTCGACAACAGCACACTTTATACCACTATGTGTAGAATAATGATTTATCTTGTGTTCCTTCAATAGATGCCGGAATTCTGGATTATAAAACTCCTGTCCAAGATCGGTTTGCAGATAGTTGGCGGGTCTTTGTCATCCAAAATGAGTTCCATAGCTTTAGCAACATCTTTACCTCGTTTGGTTTTGACGGGTACAGAAAAGGCGAATTTTCTATAACAACAGATCACAGTCAGCATATACTTGAATCTTTTATTAACACAGGCATATGGAATCATTATGCCCAAATCTGCCTGGTATAAATAACGCAATCCAAACACTGTCACTTTGCATCCTGCATATTTCTGTCTAGCAGTTGTGGGTTATTGTTTTTATTACAGCCTCTTATATATATTTCACGATTTCTAGTTACAGCTACACTTTATTATTTAATGAAAAATATGGTAATGTTGTTTTTGCAATACAAAAGACTGAACTACGCTGAAAAAAACACGCTACAGACCTAAAGCATCAATTGTCTGCATCCCCCATGCTAAGAAAATGTTTCTTCTGGGAGAAAAAAGGATTGATGAAAAAAAAACGTTTTATTGAACCAGTGCAGTACTTATAGTTTAAGCCCTATTGAAAGAAATAGAACAAAATAGTCCCGTCATTAAATTTTATAATGATGGATATGAGTTTATGTTCGAAAAGACACCACCGTGTATTATTTATGATGTTCTATACTAACGTATCCGACTGAGTTATTTGGAGGTGTTTTTTTGCCAAATTTTGCGGACAGTCGGAGACTTCACTGTAGAGATAAATAAGAAACAAAACGTGATCGTTTGTACGAGTTTGGAACAAACGTTATACTCGTGGTCTGCAGCACGCAACCGATGAAGATATGTAAGTAGTTGACCTTGATCTCCCACAGGAGACACCGCAGTAACTCGTTTTGTAAAAGAAGTTTCGTAAAAAAATATGCTCCTGAAAGGGCATTGACTGCTGTTGTCCGAGACGGAACTATCTCCCTCTCTCTCGCTCTCTCACTCTCTCGCGCTCTTTTTTTTATGTAAGCACGCGGTTCTATACTCTGGTTATTAGCGAATTTCTTCAAGAAAGTGAGCTATAAGCTATTCGGCTCTTCCCGGGACTGAACGGTCTTGTAAATGTCTAATAATTTCGTCAAACAGAAAATTCCATAAAAGTTTTCAAAATGACAGCTTTCGAGTGCTGCAAAAATTGCTGTGTAATTCAATCCCAAATCAGCTGATATTCAATACATTCGGCAATGCGTTCGCACACCTGGGCTCGACTCGTATTAACGATATCTTGTGTTCGATCCCAGCTTACTGAAGGTGTTCTCTGCTGCGTGTCCAATCCCTGTCGCACTACGCTGCTGTCCTATATAACTGGCCACAGCTGTTTGTGACCCATAAAGATATTCCGAGACATTATTCCCTTCTCAACCGCCCCGCTAGATCCCTTTCTCCCAAATAATATTCGGAATTGCGGGCACTCATTACAGAAAATATTGCATGTTGCCGATAATGTCAGAGATGTTATATACGTTTAGGCATACATGTTTACACGGTAAAAACTGAGTGCTACAAGCATAATAATTTCCCAACAAAAAGCAATTTTCAAATTGAAAACTGAAAAATTTGTTTGACGGACTGTATTACAACTGTTGCAGTTTCCTGTCTGTTAATTCTGAGTCAGAGAAGTTTGATTTTTTAAGTTATGTAAATATATCTTAATCTCACACCTTAAATTTGTAAGCTTTATTTGCACACGCTAATTTTCAATAACATAAATTTTATATCCAGCAGTTCGAAAAATTACTCTTTCAGTGAGAAAACTGTCAGGTATAGGATGAGAAATGGAAGGAGCGCATCTGCAGAACGTCGCTCAAACAAGGAAAGTGTGGAAAAATTCCTGAATGAGTCGGCTGTCCTGTCCTTAGAGGGAAAAAGACAACAAAATATTTTTATAGGAATACTGTGATTAAATAGTGTAAATTAATTATGTATTTACCACATTTAAAAATAAAGCTATAAATGCACTATATGTGCACAGAGGTGACAAAAGTCATGGGATAGCAATATGCAAATATACAGATGGCAGTAGTATCACGTACAAAATGTATAAATGGGCAGTGCATTGGTTGGGCTTTCATTTGTAGTCAAGTGATTCATGTGAAAAGGTTTCTGACGTGATTATGGCCGCACGACGGGAATTAACAGACTTTGAACGCGGAATGGTAGTTGGAGCTAGACGCATGGGACATTCCATTTCGGAAATGGTTAGGGAATTCAACATTCCGAGATCCACAGTGTCAAGAGTGTGCCGAGAATACCTAATTTCAGGTATAACCTCCCACCATGGACTACGCAGTGGCCGACCGCCTGCACTTAATGACCGAGACCAACGACGTGTGCGCAGAATTGTCAGTGTTAACAGACAAGCAACACTGCGTCAAATAACCGCAGGAATCAATGTGGGACGTACGACGGACGTGTCCGTTAGAACAGTGCGGTGAACTTTGGCTGTACTGTGCTATGCCAGCAGAAGACCCACTCGAGTGCCTTTACTAACAGCACGACATCGCCTGCAGCGCCTCTCCTGGGCTCGTGACCATATCGGTTGGACCCTAGACGACTGGAAAACCGTGGCTTGGTCAGATGAGTCCCGATTTCAGTTGGTAAGAGCTGATTGTAGGGTTCGAGTGTGGCGCAGACCCCACGAATCCATGGACCCAAGTTGTCAACAAGGAACTGTGCAAGCTGGTGGTGGCTCCATAATGGTGTGGGCTGTTTTTACATGGAATGGACTGGGTCCTCTGGTCCATTTGAACCTATCATTGACTGGAAAGGGTTATGTTCAGCTACTTGGAGACCACTTGCAGCCATTCATGGACTTCATGTACCCAAACAACGATGGCATTTTTATGGCTGACAATGTGCCATGTCACCGGGCCACAACTGTTCGCGATTGGATTGAAGAACATTCTGGACAATTCCAGCAAATGGTTTGACCACCAAGATCGCCCAACACGAATCCCATCGAACATTTATGGGACATAATCGAGAAGTCAGTTTGTGCACGAACTCCTGCACTGGCAACACTTTCGCAATTATGGACGTCTATAGAGGCAGAATGGCTCAATATTTCTGCCAGGGACTTCCAACGATTTGTTGAGTTCATGCCACGTCGAGTTGCTGCACTTCGCAGGGTAAAAGGAGGTCCGACGCGATATTAGGAGGTATCACATGACTTTTGTCACCTCAGTGTATATACCAACTGAAAAAAAATTGCAATACGTTAAATTATTTTTTTATTATCTTGAAACTTCTAACATTTCTTTGCTGGGTATAAAAGAATAAGAGAGTTCTATAGCAAAAAATTAAATTTATGTAAATCTCAAATATTTTTTTACTTATAAATATTACACATATTCTAATATCGTGTCTTAAAAATAATATGTTTGTGTTCAATAGTTTTTATATAATTACTTTTCAGAATCATAGTTTAATTGTTTTTGTGAGACAAACATAAAATAAACCAAATCTTGAACATTGCATTAAAAAATGGAAACTTAAAGTCATTGTCTTAATTAATTTTTAATGTGCTTAGGAGAAGATATAATAAAATTTTAGGAACAGCTACCGAACAATAGTACCTATGCAAAATAAGCTCTCTAATTCACTAAATGCAAAAACTAGAATTTTTGTCTATGCGATTGCATAGTTATTATTGCATTATTGTTTGATCAGAATGATCTTATTTAAGCTAGTGAATCAATCTTATTATTGTGTAATACAAAAGTAGTTTAAAAATAGTATTTATATATATAACTAATATTATAATGAAAATATTATTTATTTTCCTGAAGTGGCAATATATGTAATGTTTGCAAATTAACTTTTTATATTATGATACAATACCGCATAACCAGTAAGAATCAAATTATAATGTAGATATAAAACTCAGAAGGAACGCGAAGAACGGACGTATTCTTGGTTGAGCATCCGGATATATGATGTAGTTTATTGTTTCAGGCAACACTATCTTAGAAAAAAGTCTACATAAAGATGTGTTTTAGCATAATCAGTGGTGGATTTACCAACAGGCTGAGTAGGCTGGAGCCTAGGGCGGCAGATTTTAGGAGCGGCAAATTTGAGGCCAAATTTTTTTTTGTCTTAAAGAAACTAAAAATATTCATATTTGTATACCTAAAAGTTATTAGGTCCACACAAACAATTCAACATGTAATATGTTTCACCACTTAGATAAATTTTTCTACAATTTGCGTAGTTGCGTTTGGTTGCGGCGCGGGAACGAGTGACATGACCGTTCGCTAAGTGTGTCTGGCCGAACTGACTGCACTAGCGCAGCGCAGCGCGGCCGCCGCGGGAGCCGAAGCGGGGTCGTGCTGTTGTAGGCATACGCCGCGTGGTAGCATTGAGTTCCAGAGAGATAGACATAGAGCGGCGGCCGGCGATACAAACGGGCAAGTCCCGTCCCGTATTTACTTTTTCTGGTTGTGTGCTGTAATTTTTCAAAGTTTTCGTGGATTGTATGAATAATTTCATAGCATAATATCACCGGTGCGTAAAAACTTATAGTAGGTAACTAATCATAATGTATTACAATAAATCATCCGTAACGAATCAGTAAGACGTAATTTAACTTGATAAATAGCTGTATCGGAAGCTATGCAAAGAAATTTCGATTTTTTTGTTATATCATATTTAAATAAATTTCTTATACTTATGTTAGGTAATTATTCAATGTCTGAAGTCTGAACAAATGATGTACAAGAAATAAAACTCCCAATGCAATCTTTTTTATTTCAGTTCTTGGAATCCAAGAAATTGTTAGAATGAGTGATGGGAGAAAGCGACTTAGCGGAGTTAAGTAAAAAAGAAGGCCAAAATGAAAAAAGAAGAACAAGAACAGATTATCCTTAAAACAATAAAAATTGACAGTTTTTTTTAAAAAGTGGAAGTGGAAGTAGTGTTGAAAGACCAGGAAATTCAACAACATGCACTGACACAATACCATCTGGAAAATATGAAACGGATTTGAACTCTGTGGCCCAACAAAAACAGTCATCTGTTGAACCATCTACTTTAAAAAAAAAACGGATATTTATGTTTTTGGCGTAGAGGCGGTAGAGGAATCATTAATAAGTATAACTATTGGAGATACGTATCAGAATTAGACGTTAAGTAATGACCAAGTGCAAACAACAGTAAATCTAAACAAAGATCTAGCTTTATGGGAAATCAACGATACCTTGAGGGAGATTATCGCAAGGTACGGCTTCGATCAAAACAAGTCTTGTAACTTCTCGAAAAGTGAAAAAATATATGCTGATCAGCGTCGTTTCTTGCCAGTGAGTATCTTCCAGAGAAAAATGAAAAATAATGAACTGAATGACCGAAATTGGCTGGTTTATTCTGAAAGGAAAATATCTGTATATTGCGGGCCCTGTTTGGCATTTGGTCCATTGGAGAATAAGACTCAGTTTGAGAATGAAGGATTTAATGAATAGAAAAATGCAGAACACCGAGTAGCTCCGCATGAAAACTCTGCGCGTCATAAATCTAGTATCTTTAGTTTGAAAGATAGAAGTGTGATTGATGGCCGACTCGATAATTTACTGCATGTCCAGATTGATGAAGAAATTACTTATTGGAGAAACGTTCTGAAGAGGGTTGTTGCCGTAGTGAAGCGACTGTGTTCAAGAAGCCTCGCTTTCAGAGGAAAAAATTAAAAATTCTGTGATCCGCATAACGGAAATTATTCTATAATTTTGGAACTGTTAGCTGAATTCGATCCTTTTTTAGCCAGTCATATTCAACGATTTGGGAATCAACGATCTGGAAGTACCAGCTACTTATCAAAGACGGATTGCGATGAGTTTATTCTCTTGATGGGTCATAAAGTCTAAAAACACATTGGAGACGAAATAAGAAGGGCGAAATATTTTTCCTTAATCATCAATTCAACACCAGATAAAGCACATGTGGACCAAATTACCCTCGTCATTAGATACGTTTTGGAAACAGGCGAACCGTGTGAAAGATTTCTCAAGTTTTTGCCCTCAGTGGGACATAAAGCTGAAAAAATGTTTTCTGCCATTATTTCGGAACTCAAAACACTGGACATGAATATTGAACACTGTCGTGGACAATCATATGATAATGCCGCGAACATGTCTGGTGTGTACAATGGCTTACAGGCTCAAATTCAAAGCCAAGCACCTTTTGCTTTTTTCGTTCCTTGCTCTGCCCACTCTTTAAATTTAGTTGCAACTGCGGCTGCTGAATCTTGCACAGAAGCTTGTCGCTTCTTCATGTTGCTTCAAGAAATTTAGGTTTTTTTTTGTAAGTTCGACACAACGCTGGCAAAAATTAATGACTGAAATCGGGAAAGGGAAAACGCTAATGAGAATAAATCTGACACGTTGGTCAGCTAGAGAGGACGCATGTAGAAGTTTGAGAGATTGTTGGCACGAAGTCCTTAAAACTTTGGAATCAATCAAGGATGATTGTACCGAAAAGCCTGTAACGCGAAATGAAGCGACTGTAATACTTTTGAATTTAGAAAAACTGGAAACGGCGGTAATGGTTGTTGTGTGGAATGTTTTTTTTTTTTTAAAGAATAAACTAAGTGAATGTTTAAATTGAGGCTTCTACCGTAGATTTGATCACTGTTGCCGATCTTTACCAATCTCTTTGCAAGTTTTTCGTAGCTGAACGAGAAAATTTTAAGTTTTTCGAACAAAAGGCAATGGAATTAAGCGTGTCGAAGCCGTATACAATAGAAATGGGAAAAAGACAACCGAAAAGGAAAAAAAATTATGATGAAACACCCGATGAAGAAATGAGAATGACTGCGAGTGATACTTTCAGGGTTAACACATTTCTCGTCCTCATTGATAGACTCGTATCCGAATTAGAAAAACGGCAGGAGGCCTACAACAGGTTCAATGAAAAGTTTTCATTTCTGACCAAAATGAGTGAATTGTCATCATCAACCCTTACGGAAAAAGCCCTTTTCTTGGAAGAAATGTATCCTAATGATTTAGAGACTGACTTAGTTCAAGAATGCATACATTTTCAATGCCACCTTTCTTCTGAAAGAATTTTGGTAAAACCAGATTCTGGATCATTGAAAAGTCTATCTTCGTTCCTGCGAAAACAGAATTTGCAAAACGTTTATCCAAACTTGGATATAGCAGTTCGCATGGCTCTATGTACACCAGCGACAAATTGTTCGGGTGAGAGAAGCTTTTCTTGCTTAAAACAGGTGAAAAATTATCTAAGATCTACCTTAAGCCAAGAAAAGCTAAACGCCTTAGCTCTTTTGTGCCTAGAGTCAGAACTAATGAACAAGATTTCATACGACGATATAATTGATGATTTTGCCAATAGAAAATCGCGCGAAAAGGTATTGTAAAACTTACATTACTTAATTAATTGAATATATTGTTTTTAAACTGTAAGAAAGTGCAATAAAAATTATTTAATTACGTTTACCGAATGTAAATTATTGTGCAAGTATTATTGAGACATACCTTACCCCGCCGTATTAGAAGTACATGATTGAGCTTTTATTAGCTCAGAAATTTATCCAAAAACTATTTCTTGTGCAATCTTAACTAAATCGTTGGGTTGTAAAAATAATCTAGAAACTGACACGCCAATCCTCTAGTTCACAATCATACTAATTACGGGAAAAAGGTGCTATGATTAGGGCGATAGTGCACAAATCATAAAGTTACAATTTCATTGACAAAAAATTTGTAACTAATATGATTGTGAACTGGGGTATCCGATAGTAAAGGTCGGTAGGGGCGGCAAAATTTGAATAGCCTACTGGCGGTAAATGTGTAAATCCGCCACTGAGCATAATTAATGTTAGCTTTAGGTATTATCAGCGGACCAATTTTGGTTTAAATAGTTGATCTGGCAAATGTGGCACACTTGTTATAAATATTCATAAAGAAGCCATTTTGAAGGTGCCTGATACAACTAAATCACGCAATTTTAAGTGACCTAGCATCACTACTTATATGGCAAATTTGACATTAACTGTGTGAGTAATCCTATAAATGCTATGTAATAGCATTCTTTTTCAAATTGCGACGTCACAAAATGGGAGACCATGGGGGATTCAAGTTAACAAATTCTCTCCTGACATTGTGAATAATAAACATACAATATTTGATTCAAATCAGCTAAACAGTTTGTGAGAAATATCATAGCGCCGATAATTAATAGCTACCATTTTGAAAAACAAATTATCCGGTAGGGAATCAACTACGAAAGTTAGCTATCCTTACTGCGTATTATAAGCAGATCGAGTCAGGTATATTTCAGTGAATAGTTTCAGTGATTTCAAGTACCCACGCGCGCGCATGCACACACACCACTCTCAAACACACGCATACATACGCTTAGTCAAGAGACGCACACACAGGCTGGAAGGTTATCACATAAGCGTATCTTTCGGCGACCATCGTAGCGTGATTTTTGAGTGATTTTTTTCCACTGTGTATACCGATTTTATTTGGTTGTTGCTCCCTCACAATTGCCCGACCGTCGAATGACTTTCTCAACCAAAAAATAAATGTCCGGGAATCTTTTCAGCTGTACCTTCTTATCATAAAACGCCCCTCTGAGTATGGTTCCATCTGTGTCCTCAAGATAATACGTCCTTATTTCCTAATGTTGAATCTTGACAATCCTGTAGATTTCCGACTCCAGTTTGGAGTGTATAATTTTGCAAACAACATCTTCACTCGCGTTATCCTGACATAGTCTCCAACCTTCACCTTAGGTTTGCGAGTGTCCAATTTCTTCTCAACCTTGCACATGGTTTCCATCAAATAATTATCTTTAACATCCACTGGCTGCATGAGGATAGTGCGGTGTATGCGATCAATGTAGGATATCACCAGTCCTGGCAATATGTCAACGAAAATTCTCACCACATTTCAGTCTTCAGAGTACGTTTAAACCATTCCACAATGGAAGATTTCAACCTGCTGTAGGTGCTATAATGATTAATAATTTGCAGCCCTTAACGAACGGAAGACGGGATTGTAGAATTCTCTGCCAAGATCCGTTTATAAATTTTTAGGTGATCCTTTATCTTGCAAAACAGTCCTCATTGCATTGCTAACGTCGAGGCTACGTTTTCGGCGAACCGGAATCGTTCACAAATTCTAACTGAAAGAAGCTATGACCGTTAACATGTATCCGAAGCCCATATTAACATTTGCATACGGGATCATTTCAACTAGGTCGGCCTGGTATAGATCTTTCAGCCCAAATACGAGTACATTCCTCCTTTGATAATTATGTCGTGCAGGCCAGAGGAGCTTGGCAGCGATCTGCACACGAGACATTATTTTTAGTATACATACCCAACTTCATGTAATTCTTATAAAATATTCACAGTCTCGTTCGTGTGGGAATTATTGCCAGTCTGCTGAGATGCAATTAGCATATGTGAATCAAACTGTCAGAGTTTTAAATGCCATCGATTGTTCACAACACTAAACACTACACGACAAAACTAACTGAAACACGCAGCACAGCTAGAATTTAGTTGAACCAAAACCAAATTTAGGCAGGAGACCAAACCACTGTTTAGAAAAAGACTAACTCACTGCGTACCCAACAATACACAAAGTTACGCCACGCAAATATTAAAAACACTCAAACAGACCCAAAAGACAAAGCTGCGTGCACAACTCACCCTTTCATGTTCCTCCACATTACGGCTGCACACGCAACGAAACAAGTCATAAGTGCCTCATATACACCCACGTCCCAAGGACGGGTAAATTGACAATTTATGGCATATTGCAAATCTTCTCGCAGCTCCAGCAGGCGTCGACCCGACGAGGAATAGTCGTAGGTTAAGCGTAGAATAAGAATAAAGCCGGCACAGAGTGTGCAACGACTTATTGCCAACTTTACCAAAATGCGTGTACTTATGTACGCGCGTTTGAAATTATACTTCTTTGGCGTGACTAAAATAAAATTTTATTACGTATGCAAATAATTTATGTAAGTAGGAAAATGATAAAATGACCAAAGAAAGACATTAAATACAATTAATAAAGTTTTGATTAAAGGACATAATTAAACACTTACAAAAATTACCCTCAAATACTCGAAAAGACTTTCAAAATTTTATTATACAATTTTTGTCACTAACAAAGTTTTCACAGCACAATTTAAGTAAAATTAATTAATAAGATATATATATATATATATATATATATATATAGACACACACACACACACACAATGAATTACTGATATAAATGAAGTGTTATTCAATTTACTTATTAGATGAACTGATTTTCTTTCGGTTTGAAAAATAACCACGTACTATGTTGTGCACCTTGTGTTTGTATATAGCTAGACGATACGTGCATGCGCGTTCGGTAATATCCCTACCAAGTTCACTGTCATGCGCGCGCAACTATATACGCATGCGCGTTGGGTCATACCCCTACCACGTTCACTGTCATGCGCGCGCAACTATACGCGCATGCGCGTTGGGTCATATCCCTACCACGTTCACTGTCGTGCGCGCGGAACTATACACGCATGCGCGTTGGGTCATACCCCTACCACGTTCACTGTCGAATTTCGTTACACTGTGCACGCGCAACTTCCGTTAAACACTAAATTTTTACCTTCAACGCGCCAAAAGAAGTATAACTTCAAAAAGTTTAAATAAAATATTTCATGAAATAAAGTGAAAATAAAATTTCTAATAATCAAATAAATTTGAACGTTTTTCAAAGTGAGACAGTTGAAATAATTGTTTCTAGTATTTAAAAATAATACAAAACCATAATTTAAAACATTAAAATAATTAATATAAAAAAACACTTTTTAAATTATCAAAGCAGTTGCTTCAACAAAGTTCAAGAAAAATGGGCAGTCAGTTTGTGCCTGATTACCGATAGCCGAACCCATTAATAAAACTACCGTTTGTACACGACAAAATTATTCACTCCTGCAAAATATTTATTATGCGATTAAGACTTCCAGTTGTAACCATCACTCACATTTTTTAATTTCTTTCTGTTACATATAAGCAAATTTTGGTGGATTCCCTATAAAAAACAAATGTTTTTAAAACCATTTTCCTCATCTCCCCCCCCCCTAAGATTTTATTACGCAATTTGTGTCATAGACCAACCACCCTGCGCGGGTCCGTCGCAGTGTTTATCTCTCTGCTCGCGAAGGCATAAAACATATATAAAATTGTATGTGTTCACGGTTAATTGAGCGCTTTTGAAAGTCCTGCTTAAGATCTACTTTTCTTCCCATTCTGTATCATCCCGCCATATGCAAAATTAATATTACCTTTAAACGTCTCTCTTTTTCCATGCGTCATTCAAGTGAAACTCTTGAAATTTTTAGGAAAGTAGATGTGTTGTTAATATGCAAATTTATGCTCTTATGTGGTGAAAACTAGAAACACAAATTTTAACAAGTCATAAATTTTAACATTACAGTCACTATACTACTTCATGTATTAGAACTGTTTCCATTAAATCGCTGCCAACTTAACTGGGAGCTAGTGTGTACTGCGGCATATACTGTATGTAGTTATGGGAAGTGATTTTTTTCTTCAAAGGTTGATTTTAAAGGTGCTCGATTAGCTATGGACAGCCAGTAATGTTGTTGGCATTCCGATGTCGGGACAGGGAGAGTGGCTGCTGCGCAGCTTGTACGACCGCTCTACGGTAAGACCGGTAGCGCGAGGGGACGCGGCGCTGAGCTGAACTTCCGGCGTGGGTGCTACTAGCTGCGCGCGCCGCTATCTTGCCCCCTGATCGGCCACTTCCGGCCTTAGCCGCCGAGCGTGGCGACAACACAGGCGGGCCCCACGCCCAACCACGCGACCGTGACCATCTGCCATCGCGAGAGGCTTCTTATGTACCGGAAACATTGTTACCACTTGTATGCAGTCACTCCGCAATTAACCGCAGCGCTGGCTTCGCTTATTACCTAAAATAACTACATGTAATTCCCAAGGCTGCTCCTTGTCTGGGAAACATGGTAAACAGAGAAATGTCATTGAATTTGAAAGCTGTCAAAGAAATCAGGGAAACGACACGTAATTTTGAACCCAGACTTTAAGTATAGTCTATTCGCGGTTTCTTCACACTCTATAAATCAAAACTTTGAAAAATCACCCCATGTATGACGTATTTGGTTGTTTCCTAAATATGTTATATATAAAAAGCGTTTTACACTTCTGCTAACATAAAAGTATACTCCATTTAATATAAGTTCACTAAATTTTGACAGTTCTAAAAATGTAGCGTGGTGACCATGTATCCTTCCGCCACAGTTGTTCCTTCTATAAGGGAAACAAAGTATGTAGACAGATGTTATGATCAATTTAGGTTACCATTCCAACTTTCTTTATTTTTGTTATGGCCAAGTTATACTGTTGGGGCTCCGTTAATTTTATTTCGGATGGATGGGGTTGAGAGAGACTTTAGTTTAACGTATTTCATGAGACTGCTTTGTTTTGCAGCAATTATGCGACGGTATAATTTTGAATTACATAGGTATTGTTTTACTGGGCCAGTAGAAAATTTTGTTCATACGGAAGTAACATTCAAATTATTATAACGTGTAAAGTTTTAACCTCACCGAAGAAAGAACACGCGATAAATATTATTTTCTACCGATGCGAATAATAAACACATTCCGTATGCACGTAAATATTTTTGGCGAAGTTAACATTACACTGGTTGGATCTTCGATATAAGAAACGTGTTATTTTTACACTACGAAACAGCGTTGAAATGGTGGTTTTCCCAGTCACGTACATTTCAAACATTCTAATAACCGTTTTGAAATGCATTGCAGTAAAGCCCCTATTATTCGCGACGCGAAATTTTTTTTTAATTTTAATTTTTAATCCAAGCCAACAGCAAGGAAAATACAATAGGCCCTACAGTGCGAAGGTCGAAACTTATGTAGTACGTACATTCTCTGATCACTGACCTTGACGACCCGAGAGGGCGAGTCCACTCTGTGAAGTTCACATATAGAGGTCACCCTCTACGTTTTCTCTCGGCCCGCCAGTGACCTCAGTTGTCAGTAAGCGTGCTTAGTGATCAGACGTGTTTTATGTTTCTTTGTCAGTGATCAAGTTTAGTGTTTCGTTAGTTCCTAAAATTACGTAATACATAATGGCTGAAAAATGAAAGAAGGTTGTGTTAACCATTGCACAAAAGCTTGAAATGATTTCTAAAATAGAAAATGGCGCTTCAAGGAAGCAGATGTGTTTGGATTACGGGATCGGGGAAACAACCGTGCGGGACGTTTTAAAGCAAAAAGACAAACTGTTCGCCTTTGCATCAGTGTCGGAAAGTGCTTCTGGGATGAAGAAACGAAAAACAATGAAGAAATCCAGCTATAATGAACTTGACTTGGAATTAGTGGTGTGGTTAGCCCAGGTGCGAAGTGAGGGCACCCCCGTGTCTGGTCCTACCATTGCAGCTAAAGCAAAAATCTTTTTTGATTTGTTACNGCGAAGTGAGGGCACCCCCGTGTCTGGTCCTACCATTGCAGCTAAAGCAAAAATCTTTTTTGATTTGTTACGCCTAGAAGGAAATTTTGATGCGTCGTGCAGTTGGTTACATCGTTTTAAGAAACGTCATGGAATTAGAGAGATTGGTCTACACGGAGAGAAGCTGAGTGGTGATCAACAAGCAGCTGATGATTTTCAACGTGTTTTGAAGAGTTTGTGTTGTCTGAGGATCTGTCATATGAACAAATTTATAACGCTGATGAATCAGGACTTTTTTGGNTTGTGTTGTCTGAGGATCTGTCATATGAACAAATTTATAACGCTGATGAATCAGGACTTTTTTGGAAGTGTCTTCACACTCGTACTTTAGCATTTGAAAGTGAACATCACGCGGCAGGTCACAAAAGTAGCCAGGAGAGAATTACAATCTTGCCATGCAGCAAGGCTGCGGGTAGTTACAAACTTAGGCTTCTTGTAATCAGTAAATATAAGAAATCGAGGTCTTTTAAGGGGACAAGAGCAGAAAATTTACCAGTTGATTATTTCAGCCAAAAAAAAGATTGCATGAACCAGCACATTTTTGTGCCTCAAGTACGTAAACATCTTGACTCAAAACATTAGCCAAATAAGGCTGTTTTGTTAATTGACAACGCGCCTTCACACCCAGCTACAAGTGTGCTTAAATCTTCTGACGGGCAAATCTTCGCATAGTTTATGCCCCCAAATGTTCCTGCGCTCATACAATCTATGCAGCAGGGAGTCCATGCAACCATGAAGAGAACATACAGGACAAAGTTGTTACTGTCAAATATCGAGGAAGGCTGCGATCTCAAAGAATTTTGGCGGAATTATACAATTTTTGATAGCATTTATGATATTGCGTCTGCATGGGATTACATCAAACCCTCAACCTTTGTTAAATCATGGAGAAAAGTCTTTCCGAGTATCGAAACAAATGTCAACCGAAACATTTGTAAAGAAGAGAATGAAGTCATGCCGACCGCTACACTTGTTGACCTAGTGACATCCGTTCCGGGAGGTGAGAATGTCGACGAAGAGAACATAGAAGAGTGGCTGGAATGCGACGCAAGTGAGTCGGGGTTTGAACGACTGACTGACATAGAGATAACGAACAAAGCAATGGGAGTGAACGAGAACGAAGAAGAACAAAATGATAGTGAAGAAGACGAGGCGCCTGCGCGGATGACACACGAAACTGCTTTGCAGCACGTAGACGGATTGCTTCAATATTTAGAGGAACAAGAGGACGATGCACATCTGGCTGAAGAACTCATGTTAAGGAAAGTACAATTTAGAATAAAGAAAAGGTGTTTCCAAAGCAAGAAGCAAAAACGAGTGACCAATTTTTTTAGAAATGTGTAACTCAACACTTTTTGTACAGTACTATGTATGACATTGTTTTTGTTTACTGTTCTTTATTTTAGTGATTTAGACGTAGAGCAAAGGTTTCTGCTGTACTGTACATATGTACGTATTTTAAAAGTTTTATTATGTTTTTTAAACAATAAAACATAGTTGTTATGTTGAAATGTTTTTTTTTCGTGTTTGCACCTCATTTTCAGTCTTTTTTCGGGTTATCCGCGAGTTTTGCTATCCGCGGTGCCCTTGCCACCCAATTCCGCGGATAATCTGTATTTACAAAACACTTTGACTTACGGTTCGTAATTCCTATTTCCAACTCCTGGATACACATTCTGTGGCAATCCTTGAACACGTTGTCTGCAACTGATACGAAATAATTTGCAGAATCATTTAGTAAATACGACACTTCACCGATTTCCCGAAACCAATAAACTGCGGAACGAAAATACACTTTGGCGCTTCATAACACACAACGGTACTGAAAATGGTGAACCAAGCCATACACGTGTCGATAATATTACATTTCACGCAAGAAAACTCATTACAAAGGCACCTCTACAACCAACCATGCTTAAAAAAATAAAAAAACAAAGATAATTAACTACCGATAAAATATTCCGATAACACCAGTAAGGTATTCATATACACGCGAAGGAAAAATATCACATGCACAATGGTATTAACAGAGCTGAAAAAGTCTTACTGACCATAACTCTCCGTATGCTCCACCATATTTGCTAAACATATTTTTTAACCAATTTGAAAAAAAAACTGTACGTTATTTTAAAAACATAATTTAAACCACAAATATTGTAAGTATAATTTAAGTTTTGAATTACAACCTTAAGTTATAAGTAGGTACTATTTTCTTCCGTGACGATCATCGATATCGCCAACATAACAACATACACTGAAGAGCAAAAAAAAAAACTGGTATAGGCGTGCGTATCGTATGCAAATAACACAGGTATGGAACCAATCAGAGTAACGCGATGCGGTCGGCAGCTAGATCTGTTACGGCTTCTACAATGGCAGGTTATCAAGATTTAAGTGAGTTTGAACGTGGTGTTATAGTCGGCGCACGAGAGATGGGTCATAGAATCTCCGAGGTAGCGATAACATTTGGATGTTCGCGTACGACCATTTCACGAGTGCACCGTGAATATCGGGAATCCGGTAAAACATTACATCTTCGAAATCCCTGCCGCCGGAAGAAGATCGTGAAAGAACGGGACAAACGACGACTGACGAGAATCATTAAACGTGACAGACGTGCAACCCTTTCTCAAATTGGCGCAGATTGGATTTGTGGACCGCCCTGCAGGATTAATGGTGTGAATTGCCTCCTGCATACCTTCAGACATTAGTCGAGTCCATGCCACGTCGTCTTGCGGCACTTCTGCGTGCTCGGGGGGCCCTACACGATATTAGGCAGGTGTACCAGTTTTTTTGGCTCCTCAGTGTACATCCCGCAACAAATCATCAGCTGATACAATACTTTGCAACCGGGAGCATTTACTGTTTACATAGTGTGTCGATTGGTCACATCATCTGTCAAATTTTAGTGACTTATATGAAAAAGAATATACCTTATATTTTGGTTATATTAAAATTTAACTTATATTTTACCTATAAATTAAAATATTTTATTTTTAATTAAAATAAATACAAAAGAGAGAAAATAGGTTTGTTAGTAATGCTTAGTAAGAAGTATTTCTTATGTAAAATATTATTAAACTGGTTGCGTTGTCTCTTTGCTGTAATTTCCTATATTCGGTTAAGCCTTGTTTGCATGATGCGGAGGAATATCCTGGAAGTAGAACTTCAGTTGATCTTCAGAAACTTTGGAAGAAACCGCGAATGGACTAAAGCAGCGAATTCCGTGATAGGCAAGCTATATCTGGCAGTTCTGCCACTAATCATGCACCAATGAAAACAGAATGTGTATCCAATGCAAAAAAATGACTTTTTAATATGTATAGTCTTCTGGTGAATGTCAGTTTAAACGTCACACGGTTACTTTGGTAGGACNATTAAACGTGACAGACGTGCAACCCTTTCTCAAATTGGCGCAGATTGGATTTGTGGACCGCCCTGCAGGATTCATCGTGTGAATTACCTCCTGCATACCTCCAGACATTAGTCGAGTCCATGCCACGTCGTCTTGCGGCACTTCTGGGTGCTCGGGGGGCCCTACACGATATTAGGCAGGTGTACCAGTTTTTTTTGGCTCCTCAGTGTACATCCCGCAACAAATCATCAGCTTATACAATACTTTGCAACCGGGAGCATTTACTGTTTATATAGTGTGTCGATTGGTCACATCATCTTTCGAATTTTAGTGTACTTATATGAAAAGGAATATACCTTATATTTTGGTTACATTAAACTTTTACTTATATTTTACCTATAAATTATAATATTTTATTTTTAATTAATATGAATACAACAGACAGTAAATAGGTTTGTTGGTAATGCCTAGTAAAAAATAGTTCTTATGTAAAATATCATTAAACTGGTTGCGTTGTCTCTTTGCTGTAATTTCCTATATTCGGTTAAGCCTTGTTTGCATGATGCGGAGGAATATCCTGGAAGTAGAACTTCAGTTGATCTTCAGAAACTTTGGAAGAAACCGCGAATGGACTAAAGCAGCGAATTCCGTGATAGGCAAGCTATATCTGGCAGTTCTGCCACTAATCATGCACCAATGAAAACAGAATGTGTATCCAATGCAAAAAAAATGACTTTTTAATATGTATAGTCTTCTGGTGAATGTCAGTTTAAACGTCACACGGTTACTTTGGTAGGACGGCTAGCTGCAGTATTGCCACCTGGTTGGCTAGTGGCATGTTGCTTGATTGTTTTTTTTTTTCTGGGCAATATACAGTGCTGCGTTTTGTTCAGGTGCATTACGTTATTTTTTTAAGTGCTAAAAGTGTGCTGCATTATAAAGGAGTTATCATAACAGAAAAATACCGTGAACACTGGAAATCAGGGAAATGTCAAAGAATTTTTAAAAGCGAAAAAAAAAAAAAAAGACGGCAACTTTTAAATTCTTAATTTATTTCCAGCACTTAACACAAAATTAAACCGTAACGAAGTCGAATCAGCACTCACGTTCCATGTTAGCGAAGTAATTAATTCGATCTTCACTGAACTGCCAATACTTTTCCTGCCCCTCAGACGAGAGATGACTACACATTACGGCCAGAAGTACAACTCCAGTGCATACGGCATGGGCCGTATACAGAGAAGAATCTAGTAGCCACTACCAATAGAAACGAAGGGAATCGGCATTAAATGGTTCGTTTTGTATGCTCACACACATTGTGTGTTAGTCCCTCTTATTTTTTTAGTTGATAAATCTAGTGGCTGGATTAACTTCCCTAAAGTGCCAACTAGTGGAGATTTCTGCGAAATGGCGATACCAAGAATTGTGTTAAAATAATATTTAAAGAGTTTATTGCGTATTTGAGCATAAAACTACAGATCCATGCCCAAAGAATGTATTTATGGAACTAAAATTTTGCATATACGATAAATTTAGAATTTTTACGAAGTTGCATTTAATGAACGAAACTATTAATTCGTTTAACAGAACTACTCGTTACACTACAGCAATTAGATAACGCTACGTGTAATAACATTTCTATATAACTTTCCACAGTAAACTGAATACTTTTTAAGGCCTTGCTTAACATATGTATGTATGCACATTCCGCCAAATGTCAAATTAACATTGACATGGACGTAATCACTTTATTCATGCGCCGGTCAAGTGAAACTGAAATTATTATATAAGTAAATATTTCACAAATTTGCTGATTCTTACAATTACATGCATTAAAATAAACAGCTAAATTAATCTTTTCAATATTGACAAATGTTTGCCACGGCTACGGTTACTTCTACTCGGGTTGGGAAGATCAATGTTAAATGTTTGGCCATGGGAAATTTTCCACCACTAGGTAAGCGCTACTGTTGGCAAGAGACAGCATTTTCTCTATTTTCTACGTTAAAAAAAAAGGATAATTTCAATAATCATAAATCAAATATAATATAACTTTTAACTAAGTAAAATCTTTTTCTTTGATTATATTGTTCTCATTGTTAAAGTAATGGTGGCTACAACTGACATTTACTTTTCTGTAGTGTGTGTATCATATTATCATTATAAGGATATATTGAAGCATATGCCATTTCAGCGGAATTTTAATACGCATANGTAGTGTGTGTATCATATTATCATTATAAGGATATATTGAAGCATATGCCATTTCAGCGGAATTTTAATACGCATACAAATATTGTTACCACTGTAATAAATATTGGGGACACAGAGTATTTTTTAATATTATACTGAATTAAAACACGAACTATCACTAATTGAAAGCTCTATTCCCCCCCCCCATACACACACACAATCACACTCAATTAATTTCTTAAATGTTATTTTTAATAAATGTTGTGTCAGTTGGCGATAACTTAGGGCACGTCTGCTGTACGAAGGGCTAAATACTTGTTATTATAGACGAGTGCGCCGTCTCTATGATGCGTACGACTAACAAAAATTCGAACCATTTCCACATTGAAAGAGGCGCATTCTAAATGGCGCCGCAGTGTCTTTATAACAGGAGAAAATGAAAACCTAACTCGAAACTTTTGTGACTATCTCAGGTGACAGCATATTCAAAAATAATATTTTCTTATCTCGGTAGGAGCGCCATTCATTTTTAAATAGAAAAAATAATAAATTTCAATCAATGTCACAAACCTGTATCATTCCTCAGTGAAATTAACGCGTACATATTTCTATTGATCTACACAATTGTTATTACCTTTTGATTTTTGTTAGATGAGAATGATACAGCGGACTTTCGAGCAGCTTATGTGTGAAAGCCAAACTGTCGTTTCGTTGAACGATTCGTGGCGCTGTCTAGAAGGCGTCTGTCCTGTGTATTGGACACACGCGTGTGTACGTGTGCAGCTGTGCTCTTCGTGTCAGGCATACTGGAACCTTCAGTAGCTGATTGTTAAGATGCGCAGTGCACGGCAGGCAGGCAGGCGGCTGGTGTTTTATAACTTCCGCTGTCCCGACAAAGGTGCACGGAAGGGTGGACCTAGGGCCTGAGATTGCAGGGTGCGTGTTACCGCGGGGCGGGGGAGGTGGCAGGTGGGCTGCCGGGGTGTTATCGTGTCCACATGCCGCCATATGGCCACTACCGGGGAGGGGACTCTGTCCCACACCTTCACGGCAGATGTCCCACCCAGCGCAACTAGTTCTAGGTTACTCTGCATTTTTTTTTATGTAAATGTCCATTATGCTGCTGTATACAGCTTTTGTCTGTAAGTGCTAAGGAAATTATTAAAACATTTTTTAGTCTACAAACTACTGATTTATTTTATGATTTAATTTCACCAATATAAAAAAGTATAAAACACTCTTTTAAAATTCCCGAACAGCTGTGTTTCTAGAAAAATGTAACAAATATCAGCTCCAAATTTCAAAATTGATTGTAACTTGAACCTGGCGTGGTTCGTGAGGGATGGAGGTGTTAACAAAATAAAACATATTAATTTAATTTCTTAATTTATTTACAACACTACAAAAATTATACATTTATTTATTTCACAGTGTGACGCCACTTACTATATTAAAACCCTTCAATATTTATTTTCAACTAATTATTTCAATAATTAAGTTAGTCCTGCTGACAAACACGATAAAGTCTGAATCAAAGTGCATCAATGTGCCAGTCTCTCGTAAACTCCTCCCAACTCCGCTCCGATGCCCGGGCGAGCCACAAACACAGAAACACTAGTTTGCGAGGACCTCGATAACTCTCCACGTCGCTTAGGCTTACAGGTCGCTGTCTCCGCGCCACCATTAATTAACCACCGCACAGTGAGCCAGATCGAGTTACCATAGCACAAAAAATAAAAAATACAACATTTTCTCAAGAGTTTTTCTATAGGATGTGCTCCATATTCTCGCAAAATAATTTAAATTTTTGAATTCATATAAAGTTAGGAGGAATGCCAGCATTTGATCAGAGAAGCACTCATTACCTGCTCAACATTCTAAGCTTCGGTGAAACATTTCGCAGTCCTGGTTTACCTGAAGTAAAATCTATTAGTTTTTTTTAACTACATCAAAGAGAGTACTAAATGCTGCAAAATTATTCGTTTTGTCTGCATAACCAAAGGAGTTACAACCTTCTAAAAATAGCTTATCTGTAGTGTGTATGTGTGTAATTTTAAAATTATTGCATCGGTACCACGAAGTTATTTACTGTACAACATAAAGACTGCATTGGTGAATCCACGTGTACAAGTTTGGCTGCCCCAAACTACTGCTTAAGACGATAAAAATCTAAACTTTGTTCTAACGCTTCTGCTGAAGAAGGAACTTCCTTCTTTATACAGGTTGATAGTAGTTAGAAATAGTACTTTTCAGGACACCTGGCATCCTGGCGGGGACTGGGGGACTGGCGGAGGCCATATTGGATGACGTCATTATTTCCCCTTTCCTCTTCTATGGCGGCTATTTTAGCAGCCAGTGCCGGTAAAAACAGCCAAATTCACCAGAAAATTCCCCCTTCTCCCACAAAATTTACCGGAATTCCCTCAAAAAATGTCTTGCGGAATTTCCGTCGTTGACTCCACAATATGGCTCAGTGACTCCTCTTTGGGCAAATGAGGAGTGAGAATAGAGGAGCGGGCTACGCGAGGCTCTCGAAAGGGTCTCGTATCCGATTGGCTAAATGAGGTTCTCTAAAGGGTCTCGTCTCCGATTGAATACGCGAGGCACTCGAAAGGGTCTCGTCTACGGTTGGCTACGCGAGGCTCTAGATAGGGTTTCGGCCCCGATTGGCTACGCGAGGCTGCATAGTTAGCTATAATTACTGAACCGTTTAAAATACAGTCACTATATTCATAACATAGACATCACCTCCAAAACGAAAATGACTGCAGGATCATTATGAAATTTGAAAACTTATAAGCATAGTTGGCCATAATTTCCTAACCGTTTAAGATACAGTCGCCAAATTCGTAACATAGGCGTGATCAACTCCGACAAGTAAAATTATCGCAGGGTCGTTTATGCCCTATGCATACTTATAAGCTTAGTTGGCCGTAATTTTTGATCTGTTTAAGATACAGTCACAAAATTCATAACATACGCATCACCCCCGTCAACGAAAATTATCGCAGGGCCATTTGTGCCCTATGCGTACTTATAAGCATAGTTGGTCATAATTACCGAACCGCTTAAGATAGTCACAAAATTCGTAACATACGAAAGAAACCCGTCAACCAAAATGACTGCAGGGCCACTTATATCCTAAGAGTACTTATAAACATAGTTGGCCATAACTTCCGTTCCTTTTAAGACACAATCACCAAATTCGTAACATACGCACCACTCCCATCAACAAATATGACAGTAGGGTCAATTAAGTCCTATGCGAACTTACAAGCATAGTTTACCATAATTTCCGAACCGTATATGATACAGACACCAAATTCATAACATACGCATCACTCGCGAATTACGGCCAACTATGCTTATAAGTATGCTTATGGTATAAATGACCCTGCAGTCATTTATAACCTAAGCATACTTATAAGTATAGTTGGCCGTAATTTCCGATCAGTTTAAGATAGTAACAAAATTCATAACATACACATCGCCCCAGACAATGAAAATGATCGCAGGGACATTTATGTCCTATGAGTACTTATAAGCATAGTTGGCTGTAATTTCCGCATTGTTTAAGATACAGTCACCAAATTCGTAACATAGACATTGCCTCCGACAACAAAAATGAACGAAGGCTCATTTATGTCCTATGCGTATGTATAAAAATATTTGACTATTATTTCCAAATAATTTAAAATAGAGTCGCCAAATTAATAACATACACAACACACCCATCAACGAAATAGATCGCAGGGTTATTTATGCCCCAAATGCTTTTTCTTGAGGTAGCCAACAGTACTGCACCCTTACTGTTCTAGAGCTTACCCAGCAGATGTTTGATGTCGAGAACAGTATGGATATCTGCGATCCCCGCCATGGGCGTTACCTCAGAGTTGCTACAGTCTTTCGTGTCCATATGTTTATGAAGGAGGTAGATGAGCAGATGCTGAACATCCAGTGCAAGAACAGCAGCAACTTCGTTGAGTGGATCCCGAACAGTGTGAAGACTGCAGTTTAAGATATAGTCACCAAATTTGTAACATATGCATCGTCCCTGTCAACATATACGCATAGTTGACTGTAATTTCCAAACTGTTTAATATACAGTCACCAAATTCGTTACATGGACATCGCCGCCTCCAACAACGAAAATGTTTAAGATACAGTCACGAAATTCGTTACAAAGTCATCGCCGCCCCAACAACGAAAATGATCACAGTAAAATTTATATATTATGTCCACTTATAAGCGTAGTTGACTGTAATTTCCGAATTGCAGGTGTGTAGGGTCTGAAATAGCACATACATACACATCGCCCTACATGCACTCATTAATACTCACCACCACCCTTGTTGAATGGTAACGCAAGTGTCTTCCAACTCGATCCCCCTTAGCGACAGCTAGCCTGCCTTAACCAACCAATAATATCCAGACTTGATATATAAATGTGAAAACATATACATAAATAAAAGTCAGCATGGATAACTTACAACTAATACACAAGCATCGAGTGCTGTACACTGTGTGTGTTAAACATCACTATACAATACCAGACCATACTGACCAGTACAAGAGAATATCAAACGACTTCCTTACGAAACGACTGAAACGAAACCCTCGTATTTAGTGAACAACCAACACTCACATCACTAGCAGCGGAACACATCGGACCCGACCGACTTCGCGCAATCAACTAACATTATGATAATCTGTAGGGTCTTCCCAGACAGCCGACAGCCAGCGCAAACACCGTGCAGGTCTTGTCAAGCGAAGGGATGACACAGAACACTAGCCAAGAGAGAGTTGCGTCAGGCTCCAGGATGCCAGACTACCCGAGTCACACATTCACTTTACGAGAGGAATTCAGTTACACAGTACAAACTAACAATTTCTCATGTTTTAAATACTATATTTATATATACTTATTTTGAACACATATCATTTATATATTACCAGAACCATAAGTACTTACACAACAACACGCCTTTAAACCATTAGCCACGCAAGAGAGAGAGAGAGAGAGAGAGAGAGAGAGAGAGAGAGAGAGAGGACACAGATATGCACTAAGCCAAACCGATTTAAAAAAAATAATTATAAAAGTAAACAGTTATTCGCAACCCGCTGCAAGGTGGATACGCCTGTATGTGGGTTTTATGGAGTAACAGGGCACAACCATGGTGGTTGCCCCCTGCACGGAGTGGCTGGGTCGAGGTCCAACTGTGTGAATTGCAGGAGGGCGGCAGCTCAAGGTCCAGTAGACCATGAGACCTCCTCCAGAGACTGCCTATTCATGGCGAGAGCCATAGCGTCTGAAGTAGAGAGGACCCAGTATCAGACTGACCAAGTATGATTAAGTGCGCCGAGATCAATCTGCAAAGAACGTTTGGTGCGATGGCTGAATTGAATACACTACACCTTAAGGATAAATATGATCTGGCCCTGGTCCAGGAGCTATACTCTGTCAAGGGGAGGTTTTCTGGTCCCTCAGGGCTACGAGCATCTGTAGGCGAGCACCCGATGGCGGGAACAGTGGTCCATAACAAATCGTTAGACGTGATGATGTTAAACCATCTGTCAGATACACACCATGTGTGTGACCAGATCACCACCTCTGGGCGAGGCGAGGTTCACCTAGTCTCATCATATTTCCAATTTGCGAGAGACATCGAGATACATCTATCTCGATGGGCGGTGATTCTGCAGGAGCTACACAGCAATAAAGTTGTACTTTGTGCCGATGTGAATGCCAAAAGTGAGCTATGGAATTCCCCCCACACTGATACCAGGGGGTGGAAATTGACTAAGTTTATCGCTGCCAATGACCTTAATGTAGAAAATTGGTCTGGACAATTGTTCACCTTTGTCTCTGATGCCCATGGCATGGAGTCAAATATAGATATCAAGTTTACCATTGGAACTGCCGTTGGAATGTTCTCTGACTGGGGAGTTACAGAGGATATTCCAGTGACCACCAGCTCATTAGATTCTCTCTCAGCCCAGTGGGGTGGAGTGGAACAGATGTGGTGACAGTCCCTAGGACTTGTTACATTCATAGGGGTACAGATTGGTGAGTCTACGATCGCGCTTTGTTGAGACACATAGATGCACAGTCACCGTCCTTGTCCTCGACTTCATTTGAGGTGAGGGCGGAGGCGCTCACTCTGATAATCCATGACACCTCTGAGAAGGTGTTATGGAAGCTAAGTGCCCGAACCCGTGGTAACACCTGGAGGACAGATGGGCTTGATGTACTCTGCAAGGATGTGAGTGACGCTCGTAGATGACTACAGCTCACGCATGGTGACGACCAGCAAGCGGCTGCGGCCAGATACAAGCTGATGCGTCGCGGGTACTTCGACGAAGTTCGTGAAGCCAGGGAGGAATCATGGAGAAAGTATGTGGAGATCGAAGGCAACAAGGATCCGTGGGGTATTGTTTACCGCGTTGCATCTGGGAAACTGAGAGTTGTCCACAGAATAATATTCTAGTGGACAGACGCCACGGTCTGGATAGTGTTGAAGATGCAGTTCGTCTGCTTGATGTGCTGCTCCCCAGTGATGATCCAGCTGGAGAGGGGCTTGAGCTTGGGCGCGCTAGGGAGATGATTTCCCTCCCTCCCACAAGGATCGGTCCTTGGACCATTGTTCTGGAATATCCTGTTTGACAGCTTTTTACACCTTCCGCTGCCCGAAGACTGTCGACTATTCGGGTATGCGGATGATGGCTTAGTCCTGATCTCTGGTAAATCACGTCGTGAGTTGGTGACGAAGGCGCAGGCAATCATAAGTTCGGTTGCAGCTTGGGCTCGGACTGTGAAGCTGGACTTCTCAGCTAGTAAGTCCAAGTGGATGATGCTAAAAGGACGGTTTAAGGGTGTCTATGGACATTATCCTAAAGTGGAATTGAACGGAGCCAGACTTGAGTTTGTGAAGACTTACAAGTATCTTCGAGTCCTTCTTGATGAGCGAATGACTTTCACTCTGCATGTCACCTACACGAGTAGAAAGGCTGTTGTACTTTTCCAGAAATTGCGAGTGATGTCCCCGGAGCACCGAGGACTGAACTCCAAAACTCTGCTCGGTCTGTATAAGGGGTCTTTGAACCCATCATGATGTATAGTTCCATTATGTGGTATAAGCGTGTGGGTCATTCTCACATAAGGCGAAAACTTTTGATTGTGCAGCGTGCGGCGCTGCTTGCAGTAACGAAGGCATATCGCACTGTTTCGACAGATGCGTTGACAGTCCTGGCTGGAGTGGCCCCACTGGATCTCCGTGTAGCCGAGCTGGGTTCGCTCATGATGGAAAAGGTCACAGGACAACTGGACCCGGAGAGTCGGGAAGTTGCATGGGAGGAAACTGCCGACGACTGGCAAAGCCGATGGTCGTCCTCTGAAAAGGGACCTAAGCTGTCTTTCCCTGTGTCCGGGAGAGAGTAAAGCAAACCCTCTATCTTGGCCCCAGTCTGATACAATTCCTCTCAGGACTTGGCACATTTAAGGCAAAACTTCATGAACTGAGCCTTCGTGATGATCCGCTCTGCGATGATTTTCTGGTGCCGCACACCATGGAACATGTGCTTCATGATTGTGTGTGCTTCGAAGACCTCAAGGAGCAGTGGATATGGAAACTGCTGCTCCTAGGACTCGACTTTGGTCTGGCGGTGATAAATTCTGTTGACAGCACCGCGAGAGCATCGCTGTCGGAATTTGTCAGAAAGGTCATGAGCAGGCTCCGTGCCGTAGAACACGCTCGATCTGAGCTGTTGCCCGGGGCTCCCTTGCAAGAAGACTAGATTCAGCTCGAGGACCCGGCTGTACGTACCTGCCCTGTATGCTGCTAGTCTGGGCTCTAAAGCCTGACTGAAGCTGCAGGGTGGTAAATCTGAGCTGTTAATACTCGGGTAGTATTCTTGGCCCCGAGGAAAGTACGACCCAAGTCAGCCTTGATAGTAGTCGTTCGACATGGTGGATGAAAGCGCCCGGAGGCAGGAGCTTTGTAAACCCACCCTTTGGAGAAATCCTTGGGAGGCGGTCGGGTTATGTATGTGGCCACCAGCTTGCGAGCACATACACATAGCTCCGCCGCTCTGTTCGGTGAATATTTTGGTTAGTCTGGTCGCTAGTTGCTGAGGGTACAATTTGGCGTCTCCCCGTGGGGTAGAAGATCCTCAGAGTTATATTTCCCGTATGGATAACCACTTCTGTCTAGGCAGTTGTGAGCTCGGACCTATGAAGTCCAATTGTTGTGGCAATTGGATGGAGGGGCAGGTTTTCCCAGATACCTTGGTGGTGGTGCCGGACTGTCCACGATCTAGAATCGTAGGCTCTGAAAGATGTCTCTTGTTATACCAGTGTGGATTAGGTACAAGAGGGAAGGAGGTGCGGAGAGCCGGACATGTTCCGGAAAACATGTAAGTCCAGACAAGAACTGCATAGAGCATGCCTGGAATTTTATGAAAACTGCCATTCAAACACGCCATCAACAACCCAACACCATTTAGGATCTGATATTGGCCGGGCAGACAGAATAGGGAAACGCGCCACAAGAGCGACTGGATAACCTCATTCTCAGTATGCCTCGGCGCGTCAGGGATCTTGTGAGTTCTCGAGGATGTCACACATGGTATTGATATATGTGGAGAGTGACAATAAAAGAGAAAAGAACAATGGTGTTTCCCAAACAAACAGACAGCTTGTGTATTTTGCTTACCGTTATGATACAAAATGAAACTTTTTGCAATATTTGTGTTGTTTTGTAACACATGCATTTGCAACATGCTTGCATAAAGTGAAAATGTTATGGTATTTTCGGTAGAATAAATTTTTGATGCAAATCTTTTTTTGAGCTGTTTATATGGCTGAACTGTAGCTATACGAAACCAGAGCCCCACGATGACAAATATCGTACTAGAACCTTCAAGACCTCGAATGTAGCTGTGTATAATGTTGATGAAATAGAAAACACTGTTGATAATAGTACACTGAAATTATGTCAAGAAGAAGAAGAAATGATTACCAAGAGTTCGGGTTGTACCCTGGCTTCAGCCAATCATCTAGAGCTGTGAACAAGTGGGTTCGATTCACTTAGCAAATAATCATATACTAATTTCCCTCAACCTGACTACAGAACATAACACAAAAAACAGCAAACCACTAGGTGAATGAGAAGCCTAGATTGAATAGGGTTTCGTACTCGGAATGGTGGACAATAACGCTCGTACACGGAAGAATTGGATGGTTTCTACCACACTCTTTTGGCTCAGGCACAAGCTATGTTTGAGCCAAGTCAACAATTTACCAACTGTACCATGTATGATCAGTGTTACGTGTTCTACTTGCGTGAAGATACTCCATTACCATGTTCACCGGAATAAGTTGTTGCGCATGCTATGAGACGAAACAGGCTGCCTCTACATTCATCAGACTGCATCACAATGACCATACAGCCTGCACGTATGGTGGCCTACATACAGCCTGCGATGGACGAGCTTTGCCTTAAAGCAACCGTGGATCATCATGTAACATTACCTGCTGCGAACTTAAGAAAACCACCGAACTGACTTGCCAAGTACTTCGAAGAAGTTATCTAAACAGCAGCCTCCCGACCTTAGTGATGACTCGATGAGAATGGATCCAGACTTACCAAAAGGGATTCCATCCCTTGGTGCTACATTCGAAGTCATTCTTTCACAAAGCCGCTTAATGAAACTATCACAATAATGCTCATGTCTGTATTCTTCAAAGACTATAATATCGTAAAACCTATTGTCCAAGTCTTGAAACGCAAATTTTCCAACATCTGGATAAACAATTCGCGCCCCTCGCAGTATTCTATTATTACAAGTGGTCTTGCCCACACTAGAGGGGGCCCCACAAGTATAACTGTTTTTTCTTGTGAAGGTGTCCTGTCGCAACCAATCATTATGCCACTCGACCACATTATCATACCAAAACATGAATGTGGTATCAATCAGACTTAAAGAGCCTTCTTTCTGAGAGCGGACATATTCTTAGTAGGCATTCTGTATAAATGTATGGTACTGCTTAAGCCTTACTACAAAAGTATCAATCAAACTGAAACGTCTTGTCCTTCTAAGCCAGTGATGACGCTGATAATTAAAATTTAAGTCTGAAACACTTACATTGTGAAGAGCGTCGAAGTCCTCCATCGTGATATATCGTAGCGTCTCTTTTGTTTGGTTTTGTTTTGTTTCGTTTGACGAACCAGAAGTAATTATTATTTTGCCAGACAGTTCAAATTCGTATGTTAGTATATCTGAATTATTTGAGGAGCCTGCTTCGTCTGTGTTTAATGAGGCTGGACCATCTGGGATAAATTGCCTTTTGACATTCCCATGCGCTGCTGACAGACCAGGTGTAAAATAAATATGATCTGTGGAAAAGAAAACCAAAATACAATCAGTCAACAAACACCTACCTGCTTATTTACAACAGGACGAAGAGATTCTCGGCTGTCTCCCGTGCCTAGAGTGTCTTCAAGGATGTACTAATGTTACACACCACATTCTAGGAGCTGGTGTAAGGCACGTCGGGAGAGTGCTGCAGCAGCAAAGAAAAAAGCACCCCCAACACTGGAAGATGAACAACTGTAAAGAAGATGGGCGGTCGAATGGACGACTTCGCAGGCTAGACAGCGATCGCCCTGATTAGGCCTATTACATTCCAGAAACCAAGCTGTTTTTGCAGCTACATAGCCAGCAGACATCTACTGAGGCAACCCGAGACGGACAACACGAACTGTCTGCCACGTAGTGTTAATAGTATACAAGCATGCACCACGTAAAAAACGTTGTTCACTTTGTTGACGGGCGAAGTGGAAAACAGATCGTTACGACTAGATTCATCTACTGAGATCGCGTACCCTGTTATAATATGAAGACGGAATTGGTGGCTGAAGACCTACCGTCAGTAATATTGAATTCCAATGGGGATTGGGTAATATCGTGTTTTCGTGAAGGTTCACTAAATAATAAAATTACATTAGAAATTAAAAAAAATACGTCATCATTCTTGTATACGAGATGGGGTCACGTGACCACTTTGTCAACAAAATATGATAAATTAAACGCGGCCTCTGTCTACCTGTTTGTGCACATGCTAGGTACCACCACCCATGTAGCGTACCGTCTGTTAGCATTAGCGGATCTAGACACCCTAGTTGTCATACGGGTCTTATTGTAAGTATGGTTGGGTCTATTTAAAAGTATGAAATATTTTGATGGAAACATTTTTCAGGATATAAATAAAAGTCTATATTTTGTTGCCGATTCATAAATTTGGTTACTGAAATATAACCGCGGTCGTTGAAAAATGTCACAGTCACCAAATACCGCTGTAAGTAACCCTCTGTTTACGTTAGTTTTTTTCTCTGTAAAACAGTGTTTTAAATTGTAGCGACAATGCTGTGTCTTTTATGAACAGATTCGTGTAATAAAACACTATAGACATTGAGTTCTAAGGAAACAGAACACACGCAAAGCTTGTTTATGCTATCTTCCACCGCCGGCGCAATGCTTGCTTATCGCCGATAGTGACTTTGGTGCGTTTTTAAGGAGGGGATGGAGCAGTGTGTTTTTCATTCAAACCACATGCTTACAAGTAAGATTTATTTTTAATGCAATTTATAAATGTCAGTATTTAGGGGATAGGCTATCTAATTACATTTTTAATTTCTTGTTAATGTATTAAGTGTCTATATTAATACAGTATTTTTTAATAGTGTACTCAGTTTCAAGTGCAATACCCTTTTTACAGTTTAAAATCAGTGGAATGGAAGGCGGCTCTTAACATCGAGGTCTTGAGAGCCGATAATGGTGAAGTGAGGTGAGTACTGAGCAACGCCGGAATGTAAGGGCGAGGGGAACGGGAGATCCCCGAGAAAACCCGCCGACAAGCGGCATCGTCCGGCACGATTCTCACATGCGAAAATCCGGGAGCGACTCCATCGAGAATCGAACCTAGGTGGGAGGCAATTAGTCTAACCACTACACCACTACACCACGGTGGCCCCTCTAAATCAGGCTTCATGAGAGGGCTAAAGGCCCCTTAGCACCTCCCCCTCCCCGGATCCGCTCCGGTCAGTTAGTTTTCTGGCGAGTGATTGGGGACGATTCCTCGGTGCTCAAGGGTTCCTTCCTTCTGCAGTGTCTACAGTCGCAGCTTGCGGACGCTGAAGACGGTCGCTTCAAGGGCAACGCTGTGAGAACTGCTGTGGTGGCCACGGCAATTACATGGGTCTCCTCCTGCATTCCACGGGCTGGCGAGACTCGCTGGAGAGACGGCGAGGCAGACGGTTTCAATTAGCTGCCGCGCTGCATACACTCGCTGTTCCCGCCTGGGGCAGGATCGGCGTGGATGGAGAGGGACTGGAGCCGGCTGCCCTGCCCGCGGTACGCACCTGCCGTGGCCGGCCAGCTTGGAGAATGCGCGGGATGAGGTAACTGAGAAACTGAAGCACAAACCTGATGGCAGCGAAACAGAGAACTCAAGTATGCTCAGCTCGAGAAAATCCACGCTCGGCGGTTGCGAACCTCTGTGACTTCGTTGATGACGCGCTGGTATTCTGTGCGATGGGGTCTGTCCTGGATAATACGTTGATGTCACAATAGTAACGCGGCTAGCAGGAAGACATAAAAGCAGCTTCGATAACACTTTTAAGCTTAGCCCGTATAAAACACGAGATTGACTTTCTTCTTGAAGCCTTAACAAACAATCTCATATTAATGTTTTTCGCTTGTATATGAAAGACGTGTGTTCAGACAATAATTCAATCTATAATATTTAGAATACAAAAGCGNCTCAGCTCGAGAAAATCCACGCTCGGCGGTTGCGAACCTCTGTGACTTCGTTGATGACGCGCTGGTATTCTGTGCAATGGGGTCTGTCCTGGATAATACGTTGATGTCACAATAGTAACGCGGCTAGCAGGAAGACATAAAAGCAGCTTCGATAACACTTTTAAGCTTAGCCCGTATAAAACACGAGATTGACTTTCTTCTTGAAGCCTTAACAAACAATCTCATACTAATGTTTTTCGCTTGTATATGAAAGACGTGTGTTCAGACAATAATTCAATCTATAATATTTAGAATACAAAAGCGNTAATGTTTTTCGCTTGTATATGAAAGACGTGTGTTCAGACAATAATTCAATCTATAATATTTAGAATACAAAAGCGAAATAGCTCGTAACTGTACTTCGAACCGTGGACGGACATTGTGTTCGACTGAGTACGCCACCCGTTGGCTCGACTTAGTCGGGGAGAACCCCAAATAATGACAAGGTGAATAACTTTATGCCCATGTTCAGAATTTAATTTTTGAGGTACCCAATAAGAAATTACACGTGTAAGGTAATTCATTTATGAAATTCACACAGGAACACCCATACACATATACAGGCACACACACATATGTGTGTATTTATATACCCAAACACATACATACAGCTTGAATACAATTCCTTTGCTAATATTATAAATTATAAACTGATGCCATTTTCGCAGTGATTATTAAATGAAAGTTCTTTTTCGGAGGCTGTGACATCCATTGATCAATTTATCGGTTTCCCTGTTGTAAACCATTTCACCCTGTTGTAAACTATAGATGATTTCTACCAATAGTAAACATGTTATCTCTAGAGACTAATAATCTGTACAACCTAGATTTTGCAGTCCTCTACATGCAAATGCTCTTGTCAGTTGTTCATTGGCTGCTGTTCTCGTTACAAATTCATTTTACAGTTTGACTTTGCCACGCGAAATCGGCTACATTTAAGTGATTACCATTGTTTCAGAATGTTCCAGAGGATGTCATGTGAGTACAGGGTCAATCACACAAGTGGAGAAAAAAACACGTAATTTCATGACGTTTAGCCTGCCACAGCATTAACTGTAGATGCGGTAGTTGNCACACAAGTGGAGAAAAAAACACGTAATTTCATGACGTTTAGCCTGCCACAGCATTAACTGTAGATGCGGTAGTTTAGGCAAATTTCAAGAGCAAATAATTTTATTTGTTTTACATGTGAGCTCAGTGACCTCTTAACTAGATTACACAGTCCTCTATATACTCGGGCACCAGATATTTGTTTACTGGCTGTTGCCCTAGTGAGTAGCCAGTTTTGTCCTTGTTTTCGTGAGAGTTTGCTACTATCCCTCTAGGGTGCTCTAACAAACTATAGNCACACAAGTGGAGAAAAAAACACGTAATTTCATGACGTTTAGCCTGCCACAGCATTAACTGTAGATGCGGTAGTTGAGGCAAATTTCAAGAGCAAATAATTTTATTTGTTTTACACGTGAGCTCAGTGACCTGTAAACTAGATTACACAGTCCTCTATATACTCGGGCACCAGGTATTTGTTTACTGGCTGTTGCCATAGTGAGTAGCCAGTTTTGTCCTTGTTTTCGTGAGAGTTTGCTACTATCCCTCTAGGGTGCTGTAACAAACTATAGNTAGTGAGTAGCCAGTTTTGTCCTTGTTTTCGTGAGAGTTTGCTACTATCCCTCTAGGGTGCTGTAACAAACTATAGGTCAATTGCAAAAGTAAATAAAATGCACTTACACGTGCTTGAAGTTAGCCTGGTCTCAAACTGACTCGTGAATTTTTCGACACCTACTAACACTTCGCTATTTTAATAGTCCTTCAATTATTTTCTTATAATTACACATGTACATCTGATATTTTAATACGCAACAAGGTAGCATAGTTAAATCTTTTCATTTTCAGCGACACAATATACCAAACCTGAGCAGCAGCAGTACCACGGCTTCCAAGAAACTTTCATGNAATCTTTTCATTTTCAGCGACACAATATACCAAACCTGAGCAGCAGCAGTACCACGGCTTCCAAGAAACTTTCATTCGTCATTTTACTAGAGTGCTGCGGCGGTGTTTAAAATCGAGACGTGTGGACAGAATTTCAGCGTAAATACGTGACAGTTCCACATCTTCAAACAGGATTTAGACAAAAAAATTCAGACAACGCTCATTTTGTGATACAGGACAACGAATTTAACATTTTACGAGAGGGAACCCATGCCCTGCGTGGTTCGGCCGCTATGGGGCGTCAATGTATTACAGAATTTGTGACATACAAAGCGCGGTTAGCTACAAATTGAATCATAATGACAAATCCACCAATAAAAAAAAAGCATGACGTCATGGATTACGAAAGGGGTTCGAATTTTCTACCTCCAAATTCATTACAAATCGTGCATTGGCGGTGCAGAGATCGACACACACCAGGTGCTGGTTCCATGCTAATTATTTTAGTCGTTGCGTAGACTAGTGCGATAAGATCTTCCTCAGGTATTACTGGAGTCTCGTAAACCATATTCTTAATAGTGCCCCAAACAAAATAGTCGAAGGGCGTTAAGATCTAGTAACCGTGGCGGCCATGGAACAGCCAACTCCCCCCGCCCCTTCAGACAATCCATCGATTTGACTGTGTGACATACAGATGGCCACACACATTTCTGTCAATGTGCGCAGAAGTTCCTTTGTGTAGCAACCACATTACCTGTCGAACCCACAGTGTGCCACCTCATTCAGTTATGTAGGCAAAACATCCCTTAGGAATACGTGGTTTTGCGGTCGGGTTAATCTGTTTGGCGGTAGATAGTCCGCCAATCTTGCATCATGTCTGATTGGTTGCGCGTCTTTAGAAGACCACAAACAATTTTAAACCAATTTTATCGCCCCACAGCTGCCAAGCCAAGCATTTCCAGACATGGGTTCCTTGTCCTGAATCTTATACTGCGCGTTTTCGTTTTTCTTTTTTAACCAGTTTAGTTACTGTGTTCCACAATTATTGACACGTTGCATATGAGCTATATTTATGACTGCTACTGTACATAGCAAGGCACCAGTGCCCAGTCTTCCTCGTAGCTAATCTGATTCATGGAATTTTATCCACGTCTTTGTCAGGAGTGGTTAGCGGCAATACCATCGAGTACGTGGCACATTGTTCACTTATCGCAAGACAAAAGTTGCCGAAGACAAGTTCAGTGCATGTCAAGAAATTACGTGATTGCAACACTTCAACTCAGAAATTAGCGTGAATGAACGGGTTAAACAACCTGTATTCAAGTTACAATACATTATAAAATCATTGGTCAACGTATTTACTGATCCACTAAACAGGATTTGGTATTGTCGGTATGATGCAGATCCGCCTCGCGCCGCTGTCACAGAAACAGCTCTGTGGTGATTTGCGGACGATTTGTTCTTGCTTTTAACAGGTGCTCCAGCTCATCAGAAAGGTGATCAGCGAGGTCAATGTTGTGGTTAAGGCCAGGACTTTTGGGCCGACATTAGAATTCATTCGTCCCTCGTCCTCTAAAAAAGTGGTTATAAGCTTTGCTTTACGGACGTTTGCATTAATTCTGTGAAAATGAAATGCACCAATTTCACATTGTTGCCGTGGTGTGTGGAGCTTTGCGCAGTCGCCCTCTCTGGACTTAAAATAACTACGCTCAGAGATGTCACTTCTGAGAGGAGAGAGTGAGGAGATTTGAGGGGTCTTACATCGAGGTCTTGAGAGCCGATGAGGGTGAAGCGACATGAGTACGAAGCAACGTCAGAGGAGGAGGGCGGGGGAAACGGGATATCCCCGAGAAAACCCGCCGACCAGCGGCATCGCCCTGCACTATTCCGACTTGCGAAAATCCGGGAGTGCCTGGCCGGGAATTGAACCCGGTTTGCTTAGGTGGGAGGCGAGCAGTCTAACCGCTCAGCCACCGTAGCCCCTATGAGAGGAGTGTGTGCGAGAGCGTAGGTTCTATGTTTTCGCCGTGCTGCAGTGTAAAGGCTATTCACGGTAAACTGAGCACTTGTTGAAAGCTCTGTTTAAGATCTACGTATAAGGACATTGTGTATTCTCCCGCTATATGTGAAATTAACATTGCCATGGACCTGATCACTTAATTCATTCGTCGGTCAAAGGATACTGTGAAATCATTAGAAAAGTTAATATTTTACATATTTGCTCATTCTTATACATAGACGCATTAAAAAAAGGAAAAGAAATAATTTCAGTTTGCAAAAATGTTTTTTTAACACTTTTAATTCAACGTTAAGAAATGTAAATACTCTCCCTTCGACGTTACCAACTTTACTAGACGCATGCCACAAAGTGCGCCCATTAAAATGTATGCAGGTAGGAGCTGATATATTTTTCAAAAGTTGATTTAAAAAGGGCTTACTTTATCGTGAACAGCCTCTACTTAAGTATACAGAGTTGAAGCAGTTGTTAATACCACGAACTCCAAACACATACGCCAGCAAAATGGCGTCACTGGCCAGCAGAATTGTGGAACGCCGTTCACGAATCAGCGCCTGATTAACCCACTCGCCAGTTGGCAGCCCAGCCAATAGGGAACCCTTCGCAACACGCAGTAGCCAATCATACGCAAGGCTCGTTCCCAGAGTCTCGCGCAGCCAAGTAGAGTATGGGTACGCCCACATCAAAGGAACCATCACGCCATTTCGCCTCTGTGTTCTTATCTACTGTGTGTCCGTACTGCGGTCAGAGGAGATGGTGAGGTGAGCGAGGCAGGGAAGGAGCGGGCCGACCAGGACACGGGCTTCCCCAGCTCCGGCCGGACGCCCGCGGCTACAGGAGCACAGTGTAGGAGGGGGAAGGAGGAAGGATGCTGCATAGACAAGGAGAAAGAAAGAGATGCGGTTGTCCACTGCGCCACTGATGGCCCCCGCCACGTCGCTGCCATTTGGCGAGCGGGAAGATGTTACAATCGGAAGCACTAAATCATGAAAAATAGAGCATGGCTATGTATGTGTGTATATATACACATATATAAATAATGATATTTCCGGTGTTGGTCAGGAAAAATAGCTGTTTCAGACAAGTGTTTCAACCACCCATGTGGGTTATTCTGTACCAGTGTTGCTGCAGCGCTTTCGCAAGCCGCGAGATTATAAACGTGTAAAAGAATTGTTAGCNTAATGTTTGCGTCCGATAGCTTGTAACACACTAATTAATGCAAGTTCTCTACCCGAATTCTTCTTTTTTCCAAATGTTTACCAAAGATTTGGTCCTCATCACAAGAGTGTCGAGTAACCAAAAAGATCCGGAATTCCTGTTCTAGACGATCCTGTGATATTATTAATATAACATGCTGCGCTAGGTATCGTTGATATATTTATTTCAAGCACGTACACACATTAATTAACAGCCGTAATAAATAATTGATGAAATGGAAGTTGAAAAAAAAGTATTGTGAGGTAAAAAAAACGTGACAAACAGTAAAGCTGATGAACGCAAAATAATCATCTTGTCGTATAACGGCACAAGTTGATATGTATATATGAGAATGCATAATTTGAGACATCAGTTACTCACTAAAATTGTTTATGCTCAGAGATACCATGGGAAACACTAATCCCGTAATTTGAAGTTTCTCATAGAACAGGAAAGTGTCTCGTATAAGAACCAAATGAGCGACTGGAAAGTTTAGTTGGCAAGATTAGAAGCGTCGCTGATTGAACCACATTAACATTAACAATTACTTAAAACTGTTTCACACACACACACATATATACACACACATATATATTTATATAAAGTCGCATTGAATGTTTACACATTTTCAAAAAGTTGCAAAAAGTCATATAAATATTATAATTTAATTGAGTTTACTAACGCTGTAAAGTGCATGACTTAGGCCGATTGGGGACAGCTTACATTCTAAATAAAGTAACTTAATATCAACACATACATACTTAGGGCACAACTTGCGATCCGAAGATACCCTGTTATTAACAGTGAGGCGCTGCGGTGGTGTAATAACCAGACTACACGCCTCCCACCAAGGCGAACCGGATTCGATTCCCAGTGGGGCCACACGGATTTTCGGATGGGGTAAACATGGCAAACGTTGTCGTTGGCCGGGCGGGTTTTCTCGGTTTAGTCTTGTTTGCTCCGCCCTTGCGTTCCGCAGTTGCTCAATCTCTACCTCATTCACCTTCACCAGCTCTCAATACCTCGCTGTTAAGTGCCGATCCAAACATTTCAACTCGAATGAGTGACCTGGGCCACGGACTTAGTACGGCTACTTCCAACTTTTCTGAAGCCCTGTTAAAGTTCTACTTCCAGTATACTACTCCGCCTCATGCAAACAAAGCTAACCGAGTCTGGAAATTTACACCAAAGGGACACCGCACCACATTCGTGTGCATTCAGTGTAATAATAGTTTGCATAAGAAGTATTTATTACTAGGCATTACCAACATGCCTATTTTCTCCCGGATTTTATTCATGTTAGTTATAAATGAAACATTCTATTATATGGATAAATAGAAGTAGAAGTTCAATTTAACTAAAAAATAAGGTATTTAAATGTTAATACAAGTATAAACGCTTGTGATACATGACATATTTAAGAAACAACCAAGCACGTTATACATGGGGTGATTTTTCAAAGGTTTGATTAAAAAAGTTTGAAGAAACCGCGAATAGACTATACAAGACTGATGAAAAAGAAGTGAAACCCACCACTCTTCGTCAGCAATAAGAGAGGGCGCTCTCGTGAAAACGCGGTAAAGTCAGAATTACAGTTATAAACAAATACTTCATTCCAACTTTGTGAGTCGCTCACGAGTCGTTGTGTGAATTGCGGGTTGTTCTAGCCCAGATTGAATAGCGCAGGAACTTGATAATTCAAGATTCGAACAATTAGCAGTTAATCCAGTGACGGTAGGACTTTGCTACTTCGGCGATCTCTCCACGATGCAGTCAACACTGAGGTAGCAACTAGACCTTCCTAGCGTGCAGGCAGCGTAACTTATGCCCACGGTGTTGCCCATGGAGGCGTGGTCAATCAACATGGATGTGATAAGAGTAAAATTGCGTTAGGTGGAGTCGGCCTTCTTGTCGAGGAGCAGATTTGTTTCTGGCGAGCCACTGGCTGAAGAGAAACGGTGAAGTAAGAGTAAGATTATGGTTTTCCGTCACACATGTATGGAAAGTGTAACAAGATTTTACTGATTTAACTGAAGAGATTACTTTCACCTACATTGGTGCAAATAGTTTTTAATGAAGTTCTTAAAAGCTTAGATGGTAGGTAGGCTTTGAACATTTGCAACAGTAATAAAACAATTATAAATACACACGTGATTTAATCGGCACTCGAACCGAGAAAATCTAGTACCATAGACTAGTGTGCAACCAAATGCATTACGGAAGTGGGATGCGGAGAATAAATTTCGGATATAACCATTATAATGTTTTGATAGATAGGGTTTGTTTACCAGTAATATTTTATGACTGTCATTTTAAAAATAAGTGTCTGACCAATTTAGATTATGTAAATTTACATAGCCTACCGTAGTGCTAGATGCGTAAAGAATTTGGTAGAAATTGGTTAATTGGTTCCCTAGATATGGCATAAAAATTTTATTTTCTTGTTCGGCGCTATTGTACAAAAAAAGCCAAAAAAAAAAAAAAAGAGGATTTGTATACGATGCTTATAATAGATACTGTTAGCAAAAAATTTAGTTCAACTTGGTTAAATTGTTTAATATGTATGCAAAATTATCTAAATTATTTGTATGGCCACCATTTTGAAAATAATTATTTGACCCATTTAAAATATATGAATTATTTGGCCTACCGTATTACTACTTGTTTGACAAATTTGGTAGGAATCGGTTAACTGTTTCCTGAGATAAGATATTACATTTTAATTATTAATGTGGCACCCGTAAAAATATGGTACACAAGAAGCCGTGTAGACACATTTAATGGTTGTAATAGATACTACCAGCAAACAAAGTTAGGTTGAAATTGGTTACATGGTTTCGTAGATGTGGCATACTAAGCTAAAATGTTAAATAGCCGTCATTTTGAAAATAAGTGTCTGACCCACTCAAAACATATCAGCTTACATGGACAGCCGTAGTACTATTTTTTACCTAATTTGATAGGAGTGTGTTGGTTGTTTTGAGATATTACATAAAAAATTATTTTTTTCATATGGCAAAATTTTACATAATTTTGCATGAAAGAGACTTTGTTTAGATACATTTTATCGCTGTAATAGATACTACCAGCACACAAAGTTGAGTTGAAATTGATTACACGGTTTCAGTAGCATACTAGGCAAGAATATTCATACATATGCCCACCATTTTGAAAATAAGTGTCTAACCCATTTAAAACATATATAATTTATATGGCATACCATAGTACTTTTTTTTTGCCAAATTTTGTAGGAATCGGTTAATTGTTTCTCGAGATATGACATAAAAACTTGATTTATTTAGGTGGCGCTATCTTACGACATAGTGAGACAAAAGTGGTCATGTGTTAGCATATATGATTCTTGTAATAGAAACTTATATTAAATAAAGTTTGATTGACATTGGCTGAATGGTATGATATTTATAGAAAACACATCTAAAATATTTGTATGTCCACCATTTCGCTTAAATTCCATATGTTTGCATCACCTACTGTAGTATTGCTTACGTACCAAATTTGACAAGGATTGGTTAAGTAATTTTAGAGATACAATGTAAAAACTTAATTGTTTCATATATATTCCAAAATGGCTAACCAGCAACAATATCCATCTCTGAATTAAATGCTTACATTATGCACTGTCAACATAGAAAATTTGGTTTAAAGTTCATTCGCAGTATCTTCGCACATTTTGAATCAAACCATTGAAAAATCACCCCATGCATAACGCGTTTGGTTTTTTCTAAATATGTTGTATAGCAAGCGTTTTATACTTCTGTTAACATTAAAGTATTGTATTTTCGGTTAAATTGGACTTTTATTTATATTTAATATATGAAATGAAATATTTTATTTTTAATTGATACGAATAAAACAGAGAAAAAAAAGGTGTGTTGGTAATGCCTAGTAAGAAATAGTTCTCATGCAAAATGTTATTAAAGCTAATGCGCACGGATGCGGTGCGTTGTCCTTTGGCATAATTTCCTAGACTTAGTTAAGCTTTGTTTGCATAAGGCAGAGGAATTGCTTGAAACTAGAACTTTAGTAGGGCTTCAGAAAAGTTGGAAGCCATCATGAATGGACTATAAATAGGTTGAATGGTTCTCAAAATATGGCACAGCAAACTAAATTTCTAATTGGCCGCCAATTTGAAAGTAAACATCCTGTGTTGTCGACAACTATATAAGTTGGATGTCCTCATTAAGTAGTATATGTGTACCGAGTTTAGCGAAATTAGGTTCACGCATTCAAATTTTTTTAAGGGGGCAGGGGACACACACACAGGCACACACATACAGACGCATAGAGATAGTAAAGTGATCCCACAAGGCTTTCTTTACTTCGGAAAGTAGGCTGAAAACGAGACTTAAAGTTAAAGTTGGTTCCAAACCACTTGACGCCGAATTTGTGCTCGTAAATTGCTTCATACGCAAACCACCACCGGTCCAGCGTTCCGGCCAATCGAATATACGCCTTATCATATACGGTTACCGAGAACAGCGCGAGGTGGAAGTGAGCAGCGTCGCTGCGAAGATGAGAGTGAAAACGGCAGCTGCCCGCAAGAAACTCCTCACCACGACATCATGCGTTGTGACCTCACAAACAACCGAAGGCATCAGAAGGTGTATGCGAGCTGCAAGAGCTGAGCCTCACAGTACGGAAAATATATGTCGATTAGTCGGCAAAGCGAGTGTCTCCTGGCTAAGAAAGTTTGGAGTGTCTGATACCAGGGAAGGGAAAATGCAGGTCTTGCATACACTTGTCCAGGTCCAGGTGATATCGTGACCCCCTCGTATTCCTGCGCAGAGTTATGTGTACCGCCATAGAGTAGGTAAGTACACAAAGACGAAATTATGTGGTTTTACCTTTGATGTGAATGTACTTCATTCTCTGATTGGCTGTGGTAACGGGCCTTGTGTCTGATTGACTACTGCATGCTGCAATACATTCCCTATTGGCTGGGCTGCAGACTAGCGAGTACGAGGCGCGCTGATTGGCAAACGGCGTTCCGACATTTTACTGGCCAGTGATGCCATTTTGCTGGCATGCGCGGCTGAACTCCGCGGTCTTGGTGTCTGCTTCACCTCTGTATGCTTAAATACTCTATTGTACCGTCGTGTTCCCCCAAGAGTCAGAGGCTGACCATATGTTATCTCCCCCTCGCGCTGACAGTCTACTACCAGGCACAGAACTTCTTGGCCGCTCGATGACAAAGTTCCTGGTGGAACCGGCGCTGGTCTCACCAAACCCCTCCAGGTGGCCGATACCTATTAAAAGGTTAAACCTGAAGTGCTTCTTTCTACTTTTACGTTAAACTTCTGCAAGCTAAGATCTAAATCGGCTCTTTTTGATCGCAGGGCACCACCAAGACCTTTCAATTTTGAAATCCGTCATGCTGGTCGAAATTAATTTAAAACACAAATCTAAATACTTACACACACATATTCCTTCTTTCATGGGAAAATTTAAGCATGAAGTCATACCCTTAGCACATTCTCGGCCCAGTGCGCCCGGGCTGTGTTAAGGACTTAGATTTGGGGAGCAACCGGCAAGCCAAAATTGTTCCCCACCTCCTCGCCCTCTGGGTGCAAGGGGCATCGTTCTAACCACACTGCAGACTTTCATCGCTCGTCTCATTCTCACACACTATTCACCTACCCATTCAAAGACCATCCGGTGAGTCCTTTTCTTAGAAGCTGCGCTCTTTCCATTATCCAAATCGCATTCCTGGGCCATCGCTGGAGTCGTTATCATCTGATACTCCTGGAAAAAGAACAAGTCTTATCCAGGAATTGGTGTCTCATCTGGGTTTGTCGTGTTCGGGTTATTGCAAGGAGCCGACCGAAGTGAAGAACTAATACCTTACCACAGTATACCCCATAAAGGGTTTACTATGATCAGAAGTACGCTTCCCGTACGTACGGATAGCATCCTTAAAGATCTGGGACTGGTCAAATATTTCCCCCTTCTCCAGAAGCACTCTTTGAGCCAGCCCAGAAGTGCCTCCTTGTTTGTGGGCAGGCCAACCTGGGCAACAGTCAACCTGTCCACACACTCCATGTGGGGGAAAAGGATCTTCTCTCCCCCATCCATAGATCTTACCAGCAGAGCTAATGCTGCCATCAGGATGTTTGGTTCCTCTAATCTTGAGATCTGGGTGCCTCGCATGACTTCGTCATAGAGTTCCCAGGGTTCTTATGGGTGGGCTCCCAAGGGTCAGGCCTGCACCGCGGCATCCATGGTGTTCCGGTTGGATGGCCACTCAATGGTAACGATTCTCTCGGAGAAAGGTACCATTTAGTTTCTTCTCACCTGTGCTCTGAGCAGAAAGACTTTCCTTTCGGTTTTTTCATCCATATCTACCTTCCTATCTCTCTCCTCAGTTTTCCATGCCTTCCCAATAGTACAGACCACTCTTATTTTCTGGTCCCTTAGGAGTTTGCTAATATTGCGTACAAGTTGAGCAAAGCCCTCCCTTACGTACAAGACTGGATTCAATGCACAGGGCCATCCATCATTTTGCCTCTCTGGATTTGTTTCATCCTGTGGCTTCGTCTTATCTGGTTGAATTTCATCTGAGTCTACCAATTGCAGGATATATCCAGTCCACTGTGGTACCTTTTCCTGCAGCACAATGGGCACCATCATTTATGGTCTTTCTTCTATCGGTGTTGGTGAGGGAGGATGATCAGATTCTCTCTCTTTGTCTTCCAAGATTACAGTTGGACACAGGTGTTCAGTCATTTTCAGAATTGTCGCTCTACGGATCGTCCCTGCCCACACCTATTGTCTGGTTTAAGCTCTGGCTTAACCACCACATGTCAAAGTCCTCATTCCTTTTCCCAGCCTCTGTAAGGTATTCTAACACCATTGGTGCCAGAAACCTACTAGAGAGCATTTCCCGGAGGTCTAGTTGTCCATGATTACCCTCAAGAGAGGCCCGAAGGTCCTCAATTTTTGGGCAATCTGTTAGAAGGTGTACGGAGGTATCAGGTACCCCGCACACCACGCAGTTAGGTTCTTGTACTAAAGCCATCGAGGACAGCTTTGCCTTGAAATTCCCGTGCCCGGTCAGAACTCCGCACCATAGTGACCTATGTTAATCCACCTCATGCGCAGCCTCAACCAAACATCGGGAAAGATGTCACAAGTTAACCTGCCTTTCTCAGAGCTCTCCCATCATTCTTGCCAAGCATCTAAAGTTCTTCCTTTTAAAGCCTTCACATCCTCTGGGGGGAATCGGATCAACCCATTTTTTCCTACTGATCTCACCTCGCTCTTTTAAGAGCAGAACAAGTGGGAGCTCTCTGGCAAGTACCTGTAAGGTGTCGTTTGATGCTGTACTGTGTACAGTACTGTACACAAGTGCCTTAGTGATGGTAAGTAATGCAGCATGCTGTGCACTTATGACCTTCCTTTTCACATGGACCTTGTTGACCTCCGGGTACCACACACCCGCGGCATACGTCACCACTGCCAGGAATACACATCGGTACATTAACTTAAACATGTGGTAACCAAGTCCCCAGTTCGCAGGCTCCACAGCCCTGAGCCGATGGAACATCACTACGGCCTTGTTCACAGCATAGCAAACATGACTATGGAAAGCGAGATGGGTTTGAAGTATTACTCTCAAATACTTCATTTCTTGGACGAGATTCACAACTCGTCCTTCAAAATGCATGACAGGCTTTCTCTGGAGGTTTCCTTTCAGCAATATGCTGTTCATCTTTTCGACAGAGAAATTCAGTTTCAAGTTCTCTACCAAGGACATTATTCTTCCCAGATCACTCTCTGTTTTCTCCTCCAGTTCCCGCCTTGTCCATGCTGGTATTAGCATTAGCCCGTCATCAGCATATTCATAGATCATGCAACCAGCTGGGAGGGTCAGCCGCAGCAATCCTCCGAATATTATGTTCCAGAGAATGGAACGTGGGACTGATCCCTGGGGATATCCTTTACTGAGCACCTTGATCTATCTGTTTTCCCCTAGATGGAGTTCACAATTTCTTTCTTTCAGGAAATCCTTTATCAGATCATAAAGGTTTCTTGGGCATTCTAGCAACTGTAATTGCCACAGGATCTGTGGCCACCACTCATTGTCGAAAGCCCCCGAGATATCTGATATGGCTAAGACATAATCCTTACCATATTGTCTTACCTGATTAACCAGGTCTATAATGGCTTTCTCAGTACTTTTCCCTCTTATAAATCCATACTGTCTTGCATGGATACCTTGGACTACGTCCAGGTATTCCATGAGCCTTCTGTTCACTAGGCGTTCCAATACTTTCCCCATTACAGATAGCAGTGTAATGGGGCGGTACGATTTGGCCATTCTCGGGGTTTTCCTTGCACCTTTAAAGATGACTTTCAAAAGCCCTCTCTTCCAGCACCGGAGAAAACTACCCATTTCCAGACAATGGTTAAAATTTTTTCATTCTTGGATAAGCTCGGAAGAGCATTTCTCCAGTCAGGACATCCAAACCTGGTGCTTTCTTTAGTTTGACCCTGCGGACAACTAGGCTTAACTCCTCTAGAGAGAAGGGTGCTGTGTCCTCAGTCCTTATCTCCACCTCCGAGTTCTCTCTCATGTCTCGATGATAATCATTTTCCCCTATCCGAGAATCGTCAGGCAACAAGACTTTCATTAAGTGCCTGGCATTTTCCTCAAAGGATTGCAAAAGACGTCCATCGTGCTCCATAGCTGGAAGCTCCTCTGTGCTCCTGAGTTTTCCTGACACCATCCAGTAGACCAGGTCCCATGGGTCTTCATTTCCTTTTTCAGACACAAGCATTATCCACGCTTGCTGTCTCTCTCTTTTTCTTTAGCTTCTGCCGGTATTCCCCTCTCAAGACATTGTACCCTCTGCACTGCTTGTTGTCTCTCTTCTGGCTGATAAGTTCTTTTGAAATACTTTCTTGAGCATCTTACATTCCTTTGTAAGATCTCTAGCTCATCATCCCACCAGTGATGTGATGATGGGGCACTTTCCTGGAGACCTGGGGAATTGCTTCTTTACAGGCCCCCATTATTGCACTTACCAGACTTTCAGATTTTTAATTTATAGACATGTCAACACTGTCGTGTCTATACTTGTCCAGATTTCGCAGCAGCACTTTGTCAAAGAGGGGCCAGTTGGCTTTAGCTGTGATATATCTTGGGCGCTCTGGTCTGTTTCCCTTACTTCCATTCAAACGGATGGTGAACAGAATCATTCTGTGATCACTGTCTAGCTCGTCTGAAACTCTCCAGTCCCCGATACTTCCAAGGGCACGCGCTGTTGCTATGGTCACATCAAAGTTCGATTCCTTACCGTGGGCAGGCGACAAATATGTTGCTTGATGGCCAGCTGTGTTAGCTACCTGTAGGTTATTACCAGTCAGATAAGTGTTTACCTCCTCTACTCGATCGTCCATCTTACGGGAATTCCAGAGTTTTGATTTGGAATTTATATCCGCGCCAATTATGATCTTTCTTTCCTTGGCTCTTTGAACGATCAAATCCCACTGGGAGAGATGACGTTCAAGTGGGTCACTTGGTTGGAAGTATGGCGACACAATTGTCATACTCCCTCCCTACATTTCTAGTTTCAAACACATGTGATGCGTGTTAGAGAGAGCCTTAAACAGGATGTAATTAATCTCAGGGTTACGTACCCAGATTCCTGCCATAAGTTTGTCTCCATATAAGACGAAACGACCTTGAAGACTTGGCACTTTCGCATGAAGCAGGTAGGGCTCCTGCATGAATACCAGGTCAAGTTGTTGCTCCTGTCCGACTCTGTACAGTTCCATAGTAGGAACTGCAGCCCTTGGCAGGTTTATCTGCCCAATCCGTAGCAGCGCATGACACTCAGTAATACTGGGTCCTCTCGAGTTCCAGCGCAAGCATACGCTGGTGAACAGGGCAATCTGGAGATCCCGCCATGTGGTTTACTTCCTTTTCCTTGTCCTTGAGGCAGTTAAAACACTTAACTGCTTCATTCTTTTTCGCACATTCACTGAACTTGTGCCCAGTTTCTGCGCGTCCTGCACATGCCATTGGGGACTTAGACTTGTCTTTGATGTGCCCATAGCCTTGACATCTGAAGCACCTCACAGGCACAAGATAATCTCTCACTTTACAACATTGAAAACCCACATAGAGGAACCCCTCAGACACAAGCATCTGACGAAGGGCAGGTGTGGTCTCCAGGACTAGATTTACTTTGCCCTTAATGCTGCGAGGGCCAGTTCTGAAGCGGATTAAGGCTTTCTTGAGGAAATCCTCTTTCCCTATATGACTCTCCCGAAAATTCTGGTCACACAAGGTGGCCAGAAATTTGGGAGTATCATACTTCCTGGGTACATCAAACAGTATGATCTTAGGTCCTCGCCTTTTTGGGTCTTCGACCCATAATCCCATTTCTTCCATTCTCTGGGCATTGCGTAGCTTGAGCAGAGTCTCCTCATCCTCTGCCTTAATCAAGATTCCACCCTTACCAATCGTTCGGACGTTTCGCAACTTCAGGTGCTCCTTAACTGGGTCCATGGTCTTTAACTTTTCTCTTGTGTCCTCCGACTTCCCCTCCCCCTCTTTGGGGTAAATCAGCACAGTTTTTCTGGTAGTCAAGCGTCTGCCTTGAACTATTTGCCAATCCTCTTCCTGCCTGGGTTCAGTTACTTTCCTTTGCTAGTTCTCCTTCTGTTCTCTGATTATATCAGAGAACGAGAGGGGCTTGGCTGGGGTCCCCTTCAGTATTTTTGTTGCTCCACTCGGGAAATACTTTTCAAGTACCCCTATATTTTCATTTAAACCCTTGTTCTTGGTCTGCAGAATTGCGTTTTTCAACAACTGCTGATCGAGGAGTGCCTTAAGCCGGAGGATCTTTGGTAGCAAGAAATTAGAGGACTCCTTGCTAACTTTATTCTTATTATCAGTCACATACTGAGAGATTTCTTCTAGCGCCCGTGAGGCCTCAGACTGGATGCCCTTACATGTCAGTTCCGTCCCTTTTTCTGCACCAGATTCTCTCTCAGAATCCTGCTCATGTGGGTGCCGTGTCACCCCGTCCTCATCTACTTCCTCCTCCGTCTCCTTTCTTCCTGAAGCATCAGCGTCGCCCACGCTGAGCTTCTCCTATGATTTCCCTTGAAAGGTCTCAATGACCACTTTTTCCATAACTTTTGCATCCTGCCCCCAAATGAGGGGGAGGATCTTTCTAAGCCAGTCCTGTTCCTCGCGGGAGGGAGGTAGCAACTGGGCCCATACGGCCGCTCGAGAACAGCCGATCAGCGGCGCTCCTCCCACTAGCTGACGCCAGTAGCCTATCATAGCTGCGCGCTTTTGCCTAGTTCGCAGTGTTACAGCGACCACAGCGAGTCGAGTGAATTGTTTCTCAGTTGCGCTCAAAAAATCGTCGATGATTTCATTAAAATTCAGTGTTTTTTTTTTGCAAGAGACTCATTTTGCTGAGCAAGTAGATGAAAAACTTAAGTCTGTATATTTATCCGTTAGTGTTTTACACTGTTACAGAATGTGCATGCATTAACCACTATTTTTCGAATAACAGATATTGTTCATATACTATATTTCGTAGGTATATCTAAATATTTCCGTCTTGCTTTATAAGCAGACGATAACAAAGCCTTGACTCGTGCTTAGTCGAAACCGATAATGAGTAGCACAACAGCAGCCTCTGATGTTTGCTCTAGCCCAAGGGTGCTCAACCTTTTTAACAGTCGGGCCAAACGAACGATTCAGACATTTTTGGCGGGCCACTGACGGTTGTTATTTAAGTTATTTTTAAGACTTGTGCAAGAAAAAACCCAATATTAAGAAATGAAATTGTTGTTTATTAAAATAATAAAACAATACACTTTTGCTTCTTCATTCTAATGTTATGTATCTTAAATCAAAATCGAACTAAATAAAAACTAAGGTTAATACAATTAATGTGATTTCTGACATTGCTTCTGTTGTAATAATTTTCTTATATTAGGCGTCAAATCAGATGTTGAAAGTAACAACAAGTCACTAATATGTTGCTCTGTTAGTGATGTGCGGTATTTATTTTTAACATAATTAAGGTTTGAGAAAACCTTTTCACAGACATATGTTGATCCAAAACTACTTAAGAATTGTAAGGCCAGGTCTGTTATGATAGGAAAATCTTCTGTTGGTACCAATTTCCAGAAATTTGCAAAATCTTCTGAAGAATTTTGTGGTTTTGAGGATACTTTTTCGGCAAAAAGGTTTTTTAGCGCAAAATGACTTTGCAGTTCAGTGAGTTCTAACTGAACATTGGCAGGATAAGTAATTATTTCAGTCAAACTGATTATGAAGGGATTCACAAAAATTTGTATATTTTGTTTTTTACTCTCAAAGTCTTGAAATCTTCTCTCAAACGATTGTAATAAGGAGCTAATTTTAGATTCGTATTTAGAACAATTGATGGTGTCAATATTGAGTTTCTCTTTCAAATCTTTAAGTGTGGGAAAATGGTCAATATTTTCTGTGCTTAAGTTAATTAAAAACAGATTTAATTTAGCTTTAAATCCGCTTATCAAACTAAACATAGTCGGAAATGAACAATCTTTGCCTTGTAATTTGAGATTCAAAATATTGAGATAATTCGTAACGTCAACAAGAAATGCAAGATCACTCAACCAAGATGTATTCTTCAGTAAATCAGTTTCCAAAGGTAACACCCCTTTTTCCTCCAAAAATTCCACGACCTGCTCTCTCAAGTTGAAAAATGTTTTTAACATGTTGCCCCTTGAAAGCCATCGCACAGCGCAGTACAGTTGAAGCTCTCCATATTCACTGATTTCTTCTTCAAATAAAACTCTGAATTCACGTCTATTAAGAGCTTTTGCACGTATGTAATTTATGCAACGTACCACTGGATCCATAATATCATCCAATTTCATGTCCTTTGCACACAAAGCTTCCTGGTGGATAATGCAATGATACGAAAATAGTGTGCGACCCAAGAAATTCTGCAACAAAGCTACGCAACCTTTGTTTTTCCCGATCATTGCAGGTGCTCCATCAGTGCAAATACATATCATTTTGTCCCATGATAAGCCCTTTTTCTCAATACATTCCCTAATTTTCAATAAAATGTCTTTTCCTTGGGTTGTAGTTTCTAGCTGACAGAGTTCAAGTAAATCTTGCAATATATTCCAATGTTTATCAATACACCGCACAAAAATAGCCAACTGAGACCTACTCGTTAAATCGCAAGTTTCATCTAACGCCAATGAAAAGTATTTGCACTTTGTTACGATTTCTTGAATCTGACTGCTGATATCAACTGCCATCTCCTCCACCCTTCTCGTAACAGTGTGTCGTGAGAGTGAGACACTGTCGGCTTTAGCTTTGACGTTTTTATCATTACAGTTTTGTGCAAAGATTGTCAAAGCCTCTTTAATAATTTCTCCATCAGTAAAACATTTCTTCTTTTTCGCTAAAAGCAAAGAAATCTCGTAAGATGTTTTGACCATGGATTCAAGCTCGTCGTGCCTTTCAACGAAAATATTCTGTTGGTTGAATAGTTCCTTTTTCTTTTTCTTTAAAAAATCTTCTCTGATAGCACTACCAACAGGGTACTCTTTTTCAAAATTATTATGATTTTGCTTATAATGCCTTTCTAGGTTATATTTTTTTGCAACAGCTACTGTAGCGGAGCAAAGTAAACACATGGGTTTATGCGCCTTGCTTTCAATAAAACAATATTTATTTTCCCATTCATCATGAAAAACACGGTAGGTCTCGGTCGATTTCGACGTACTTGGTTTGCTGTGAGACATACTGAAACAAACAACATTTGTTTATTTTCCTTTCTGAATAGGTACCTAATATGAATATCTACTTAAATTAGCTCATAATGAATAACATACCTTTGAACACCAATGTCTTCACTTATTTAAACAAAAACGATCAAATGTTTGATTCAGTTCTTCATCAACAAAATCACAACTTAAAAACATTATGTACTGTAAGCAGTGACGCGCGCTCTCGATTGTTTTTCGAAACACAGTGCGGGAACAGGTGAGCGCGAGGAAGCGCGGGCGGGAGGCTCAAAACAATACTTCGCTCCCGAGCTTACGCACACAAAAACAATGTACACGTGCATCTACACTCGCACTAAGACCAACCCGCCTTTGTTAGATAAAACGTCTTCCTAATCCTATACTACCACGTACAAAACACTTTTTCAACTTGGCGGGAATTTTCTGAATTGCTTGCGCGGGCCATTCAAAATTCGTCCGCGGGCCACATCGTGGCCCGCGGGCATAGGGTTGAGCAGCCCTGCTCTAGCCCATAGCCCGGTGGCAGGTGCAGAAACGCGACGGGCTTGGAACGATCCTCGCTGTTTTTAATTTGCTTGCGTGTANCTCTAGCCCATAGCCCGGTGGCAGGTGCAGAAACGCGACGGGCTTGGAACGATCCTCGCTGTTTTTAATTTGCTTGCGTGTAAAGTTTACGTTGAAATTATGAATATATATAAACCTTGTGATAGCATACGTATTTGTAAGGGGAGTAGTTAGCAAACAACATATTTTATTTTTACCATCAAAAATATAATTTCGCGAAAGTAAAAATTTTAAACAAATTAACAGTTTGCCAGCAAGAGCGGGTGATGCTGGTAAACGCACATGGGTGTACGTCAAAAGCAACATTTGTGTCACTTAGTAAAAAAAGATTTACAGGAAACTAGTTACAGATTTTAAATTGTTTAACAAAGACTGTCTTCTGAGCGGCGTTGGAATTTTACGGTAAGGGAGAAATTTCCGACAAAAAAACTTACGACTGCTGTATGTGAGAAAATAGGTAATACGTTTTCGGCAAGTTCCACGACAATATTTTTTTTCGAAGTATCGGTTTTGTTATAAGAAATCGAATGACGGGCGGAAGTTTGTAATGGAAAAGAATAGCATTACAACACTGTTTGGACAGGGAAGAGGAGTTTGTTCTTTCGTTACAATCTACAACACAAAGATGGATTATTTTTTCAATGCTACACACAACTGTAAGAAAATGAAAATGAATACATGTAAGTTTGATAGACGTCATTAATATGTAAATTCAAGTGTCAGAATGTTTTTACTACAAACCTAAAATTTAGCAGTTCGTCTGCCCAGGCAGTTTCCTAATAGATATAAATTTCCAAACATACCTCATGTTTTATAGATTTCTGTTTCTGCTATATTCAAATGTTCCTCTTTATGTACAGTACATTACTACAGTTAATACTTCACGGCAAACGTATAGTGACGGGATGGGCGCTTGATAGATGTGGCAACAGGGCTTGGTACTGCTCGCCGACAGGCTGGCACTGAGTGNTGATAGATGTGGCAACAGGGCTTGGTACTGCTCGCCGACAGGCTGGCACTGAGTGGCCAAGAAGTTCTGTGCCTGGTTAGAGTGCAGGGTGCCATGCCTGCCAGGCTTATCAAAAGACAGCAGCAAGTGATTGAAATGCTGGCTCGAGTGCACCGGCGTCGGCATATCTGCAGCTATTTCGCGCGCGTGAGGCCTGGAAACAAGGCAGCGATAACAGCGACAGTGGCGAATGCGTCAAGTCGCCCATCGCCTTTACAACATGCAAGACACTGAACTGGAATGAAGTATTTATTTTCGTGTGGCATGCAGCTGTAAGAATCAACCCCATTATTTTATCGGTGGAAAGTCAGTCTGTGGCAAAATTAAACGCTGCCAGCTGTATACGTTTCACACTTATCCAGTTTTAAAGCACAGCGATGTTCAAATCGACCTTTCCAGTTTTGTTGAAAGACGCGCAGATGATGTTAGCAACAGGCAAAATGTTTCGAAACTTGTAAATCGGAACTGTCTGAAGTGTAAGTACTTCCCGTGATAAAACTTTATGTGACGTAGTTTATTTTAAAAAAATGTATGTTTCAAATACCCTATAACATAGTTAGTGCACCTGTTGGCCAACTGGCACAGTCCCGAGCTGTGAAGGCGACTCTTTGATTTCAGACAGCGAAATACGCTGGGAAACAAGGGCCCGAGGCAGTTAAATATGCTGTAAATCAGTAAAAATTCCTGTCAAATATGTTAAAATTAATAACTGAAAAAATTAGGAGGCTTTCAGTGATAACCAGGTAACCACAAAAGGGCAAACGAGAAAAGGGCTGATGTGAATATGAACTGTCGACCAACATGTTCTCACCAGTCACGGTGTGTACTGTTTCATTTAAAAAATGCAAAATACGTATATAATCAATCACTAAACCATCTGCGAATCGATTAGGGAAACCCCACCAAAATCTTTTCTATATCTTCACGTACACTTAAATGAATGAAACAGTATCAACACATGAGATTTCATGATACAGCCACACCTGGTAGGCACACCTACAGGGAAACTCTGGGTAGCGTATGAGATAACGTAATGCCCGAACATTGTTGAATTTCTTTTTTTTTTCTTGTTTTGCGACGACATTTCGCTGTAATAACTTAAACGCCCAACTTCATCGCGAACGCTAGCTTCTCAGTAGAGCTGTGACGACTTTAGGGCTGCAGTTTCCTGCGTGGTTAGTTGTGGTATTTACTGTACTAGCTGAACACACCTTAACCCCAAGAGCCCCTAGGCAGAGAAAATTATTCCTGCCCTTTTTCTTGTATCAGAGGACTCAAACAAAATTATACTAATGCTACTTGAAGTAGTAGTACTGTACTCAAAGTTTCTCAAAGTTCTTAAAGATGGGGTTCTTGCCAAAATATAACAATTAATAATAATTTCCCAATTTATTTACAAATAATAAAAAAAATTACATCATATTTAATTTTCTTCACAATAAATTGCTATCACTTGCGATTTACAATTGTTATTTATATAATCGTCCGTCACCTCACAGAAAATAACATAACAAACCACTTAAAACCAGTAATTATAATCTGTTTTCTAGCAACTACTGAATTATTATTAAAATTATATATTTGATAGTTGCCTGTTCTAGTATTTGCAATCAAGTTTGTATCATTCGTCCACTCATTCCAACCTTGTTTCAGTCCAGACNCAATTGTTATTTATATAATCGTCCGTCACCTCACAGAAAATAACATAACAAACCACTTAAAACCAGTAATTATAAACTGTTTTCTAGCAACTACTGAATTATTATTAAAATTATATATTTGATAGTTGCCTGTTCTAGTATTTGCAATCAAGTTTGTATCATTCGTCCACTCATTCCAACCTTGTTTCAGTCCAGACACCACCCACCAGTCTTCACTGTCTGGAATGTTCTGGAGCACCCCAAGCGCTCCCGTACCCAGCTGCACTCTACTCTTCAGGCCCTCCGCGGTACTCTCGCACTACATGTGGTGTTGCGCCGAGGAAGGGAATTATCAACAAGCTTATCGAGTAGCCCGTCGCCGCCGACTTATCCAGAAGGTCCTGGCGGCAGGGGGATGGCAGACGACGCCAGTCCCAGGTATGTGTCAATCATCCCGCCCTCGGGGCGACGTAACGGCGGCTGGGTCGTGGGGACCTCAGCGGGGGCGGCCGAACGAGCCTTACGCACTGCACGCGAGGTCCGCGCCTAACATTACCCATGATTATGACAATCACTGTGCCTGTACAGTATAGTGATGTCGCCCACGGTTGTTTACGACGAGGTTTCTTCGTTGCAATCCTAAACAGTCTGTCACTGCGGCGGTTAAAGACATTTTAGATTTTTGTGTATCCTGTCGGTATGAGAAGCTATGTCGTAGCAATGTTATAAGAAACTGCAAATACTGCAATGCTTAACTTANCGGCGGTTAAAGACATTTTAGATTTTTGTGTATCCTGTCGGTATGAGAAGCTATGTCGTAGCAATGTTATAAGAAAATGCAAATACTGCAAAGCTTAACTTAANAGCAATGTTATAAGAAACTGCAAATACTGCAATGCTTAACTTAAAAAAATCTAAATAATAACATAAAAAATATTGATGCTAGAGGTAATAAAACCACCCGATTTCTTAGTTTTCATTCAACTTTTTCCCCAATGCTGCCATACACTGCTGATTATTGTAGCTAGGACTAAATGATCCTGCTTCTACCTCGAAAAGTTTACACGACCCCAGGTTGAAATTATCGCGCCAAGCGGACCAAGTATGCAGACTATTAACTGGACGGCTTGGGTTCAATTCCCGTGGCTTATATTTCCACAATAAAGTTAGCTTGTAGGTTAGAAATCTTCTGCGGAAATCAAAACGCTGATAAACCATAAGGACCCCTCCTATCTGGAGCTATTTTCCGGGTTCCATGCCCAGAAGCGCGGGAGCGGTAACGGCAACTCTGCCACGCTCACCAAGTGCGCCATCATCACTACGCGCAAGGATCTGAACTGGCGTGCAGCGTTCTCGTCGCGGTGCGTGTACCTATAGGCCTACGACTTTTCAGCGGTGACCGTATAATTTAATTGGTGGAAAGTCAGTGGCAAGGTTCAGTGCAGGGCCCTTGAGTATTTTGGTACGTATCTGATGCGTATATTTCGAGATGCAGCGCTTCGAAAAAATAACAGTTTCTTTTTTAGCTATGTTGCAGTGTTTTGAAATCTTATTTATAATGCACGTGACGTCTTAAAAGCACTCAACAGGCCTCGTCTGAAGTGTGAGTTCTTTTCGGATATCAGCACATTGGACGAACGTTTGACAGTTGTGTCGAAAAACATATATTCCAAACAATATGCAAGTTAGTTCCAGCGCCAGGTAGGCGGGCTCCTTAAATATTTAAGCAGAGAAGACTGACTGCAAATTGCTAACTTAAGTTCTACCACTGATTGCCTTTATTAATATGGCAACCAAAGAAAATCATGGCAAATAATACAGCAAATAATTAAGAGCGTTTCAAGTTCTATTAACTGTCTGCGTACTACTTTTTTTTTACAGTTTCACAATTTGAAATAATCACTATAAAATTTCAGGCAGCACTAATACATTTCAACCTTAAATACAAAACTTATCCAGAACAACAAATGAGCTACGTAAACAGAACATTTTACAGCAACATTAGAATGTCCGTGACGTCAACCAACGTCAGCTAGAGGGTATACGTACTTTATCAAGTTTACCTACACTCGCCAGCAGCTCCACAGCTGTGGAATATCGCAATACCCGATTTAAAAACGGGTAAAACATGCGACGGTGCTGTACAACATATTGAAGGAAGTATGAAGTTGCCTTCCGCAATAAGGCCATTGCAGTTATGGTGCCCAGATGCCGAACCCGCAGCCTGAAATCGAACTCTCAAGCCAGCAGTGTAAAACTGAAATCGAATACTGGCCATGTTTAGTATGTTTTTGCTTTAAACTGTTATCATCCCCTTGCCGCTGCCATCGTGGGAGCAGTCGCGTGCGAAATGCTGTTGTCGACGCACGTAAAGAGTATTCATAGGTATAGACCATTCACGGTAATGTGAGGACTTTTGAAAGACCTCTCATTTGGAATAATAGTCAATAAATATATTTTATTTTAGCCTTAGACGTTAACTTCCGAGTGCGGTGGAATATACACACTGTGTTCGTCACTTGCGTGGCAATATTTATTTTAAAAAGATGGTTGAAGGGATAAAAAAAATGTCTGAAAGGAAAAAGTAACTAGGACCTCAAAAGTGCTTACTTTACCGTGAACAGCCTTAGGTAGAGGTCATAAGGGACGGAGTTTGTTGCTCAGAGAAGCAGGAACGGGGAAGGAATCGGTTATTGCACGTAGATTCGTTCCAGCATTTGCCTGGAGTGATTTCGGAAAACCATGGCAAACCGCAATCAGGATGGCCGGACTACGAATCTAACCCGCGCCCTCCCGAATGCGAGTCCAAATATTTACCACTGCACTACCTCGCTCGGCAGGAGATTTCGAACTCACGACTTTTCGTCCGCCGCGACTGTGACGTCATCAAAATCCTTGAGTCTGCCGCCTACCCATGCCACGAAACTGTGAGCAGAGCTTCGTTTTTATTCAAAAACAGCTTAAACTATTTGCGTGATGTTAGATTACAATAAGCACTTAAGAGACTTGTTGCCTCCAGAAGCCACGTAGTTTCCATTTTCTATTTCCGTCTGTACCGGGTGTGTTTTGAAAATTGAAGCGGTTGAAACGAGCATGTTGACTATCATTTGTGTACGGAAACTCGGCAAATGCTGTTTAAAATACGATACGAACGTGCAACATTTCATCTTAAGACAATTGCGTAAACGCTAGACGTCTCGTAGAGGCTAGTTGCCGACGGAAAGATTGCAGCTCCCCAGTTCATTGAAGCGCGCGTGCCTGAGTCATCCTTAGCTCCTTCGCTTATGCTCCGCGCACGCAAATGCACACTGGCAGAAGGCAGGCACCCATCAAGCCTCGGCTTCGCCTCTTTTGTATAAATTATTCGTTTTCGTGTTATACTTTCGGATTCTGAGCAATTACTGACACTGTACGATTATAGAATATTTACATTTTACGAGTTGTTTAATATTTTTATGCGTAATGTTAATTTATGTGTTATCTGCTTGTTGTAAAGAGTCAGGAACATATTTGTATTTTATCAATAAGTTCCTGCCTTTTTGCAAGCAGGAAATAACATACATTGAAAATTAGTTACAAAAGTATTAAACAATTTGTAAATTGTAAATTTTCTATAATAAAAAATTTAGAATAATACCTCTGAAACTGAACTTAAAACGAAGAATTTCTGCATAATAGGTGAATCCGAGCCTCTAGGGCCCCACCTGCGTTTGTGCGTTCGAGACCTTAAAACACATGAGCTCTAAGGTCGACTCTTGCTCGCTCGCCACTTCCTTCATCGCCTCTACGCGCAAGGCGCTCAGGGTTAACATGAATTTCTATGGCACGCTAATAAAGTTAAAAGTATGATGTAACTCTAAAGACAACTCTTAAGTTTCTGCATGTAAAATTTAACAGCTAAAACTGATTCTGAAAACACCCGTTTTAGTAATTTTCTCTCCAATAAAATAAGTGAAGTTGAAATGACAATACGAAACTTGTATTTGTGCCCGAAACGTTTCTCGAGCGATTTTCTTGTTCATGAGTCACTATGGACTATCGAACCGTTTTTGAATCACGTGGTTTTTCTACCAAGTCTGACTGGAGCATAAAGTGCGTTTCAGATGCGTCAAACCTCTGCAAATCCTTAATTTGTCAGCGAGGCGGAGCCTTTAAGCGGCGAAGCTAGCGTAAAACTCGTGGTTCGAAATTAAGTTTCTTTTAAATGCTAAAAACCCACTTAAATTTGTTTTTTTATCAGCGTAGAGCTGTGAAACGCAGCCACCCTGTTGCGCATCAGATATGCTGGGACAGACCGCCAAGGACGAGGCATTCAGGCGGATGTGGATGGCCTACTGAGGCGAGGAGTCCGCTGCCGCATTTTGTGCAGCCCTGCGAAGCTTCAACATTTTTTTTATTCTTAACGTAAAGGGATCGAGTGTATAGGATTCTTTGTCCTTATTATTACCCCGCCAGCCGTATTTTCCTTGCTATCTCTCTTCCTCTCTCATCTACTCCTTGCTCTTAATAGCTTTCCTCGTGCACGTCCTGTATATATTATACGCGGCTTTTATAATGCCAGGTGCAACAACATTGACGTAAAAAAAAAAACAATTCTCCATACAACTTCCTTTCCGCTCGATCTGTTTTCTTTCTGTTACGTCTATTACATTTCTCCGACTGTCGATTTTTTTTTGTAGGACCGTGATACCTGAACTAACTTTTGGGGACTGGCTGTTACATGAAATCTGATCTTCAGATATTAAAAACCTTTGCACGCACACGTTGGAACCACCTTCAAAGATCATATCAAACTGATGCCTTTTTTTTCCTAATAATTAATATCTGACACGTTATTTACATAAATCAAATTTGCTCGTAGTTTCCCACCGGTAGTAGCGTCACATGTTTTGACAGCGGCGCTCTTCAAAAAATCAAGGCGTATAAGACAGGAGAATGTACAATTTGTATAAGTGCTTGAGTTTTCCTTAAAGGTTTCTTGCGCTTCTACGAGGAAATTACGCGTTTAAAGTACTGGCAAGTTTCAGCGTTTTTACAGTTATACAAATATTCGAGATTGTCTTAAGACAGTCCAAGTACGAAAGGACAGTTGATTCGAAATGTCTTACACAATCATGTTAACTTACAGAAATTATGTAAGTCCTATATTTAAGTTTTTTGGCTCCTACGTCACACCGTTGCGAACAGAAACGCTAAAAACTATTTCAGACGTCTCCTAGCCACATAAATAACCGACCCGTTGCTCATAAATCTTGGAACGAGTCCTCATTGTCACATACACTCGTTACTTACAGATTACGGCCACCAAGGACACACTTTGTTACTAAGCTGTACCTGCTGCATATCTGGTTAATAAGAACATACAAAATTTGGTTGAATAAATCATCTAAGTTCAACGTGGGAATGGTTGAGCATTCAATTTTAATTCAATGCGGCATGGTGCACTTAAAATTAGGAAGTTATTCACGGGCCGTTTCACGAAGAGCAGGAATTAATGTAACTATTTAAACGTTTCGTGACTGCTCAAAAGAAACGATAAATTGAATGCCGCGTAGCCGGCACGAAGCTGCGAGCGATCAAGCTGCCTGATCAACTGCACTGATCAACTTTCGAAATTACAGGACGCTGAGGCCGTTATATTTAATAGCCGCCAGCCCTGCCTGCCCGCGACGTTCAAGCCACCGCTGATGGTTTAGCGTCACGGGTATGCGGAGAACGGGAAAATAAACGAATTATATTTCGTTACAAGTTAAACTCCAGATTAGGTACGTAGCTTGTAACTGGCTCAACATCAACTTTACACGTCTTGGAGTACTCTGCGGCGATAACAAAGTCGGATCAAAGGAAGTACTTAATCCCCAGCAACCAGTCGAGAAGCAGTCTCTGGCATCGATCAATGAACAAATGACACTAACTCTCACTCGAGCATTAACTAAATAAGCCATTCAAATCACGAATACCTCAAGTTACATACGTATATAGGTGGTTCACGATAAAGTGTGCACTCTTGAAAGTAACCTTTGAAAAATGTCACTGCCCGTATCTGCATATATTTTTTAACCTAAGCAATGACAGCAATATTCACAGTTAANAACCTTTGAAAAATGTCACTGCCCGTATCTGCATATATTTTTTAACCTAAGCAATGACAGCAATATTCACAGTTATGTTGGCAGCGAACTACGAGGATTAATTCCATGTTTTACTGTTTTACTAGTCGTACAGTTTAAAATTTTGTCACCTGAAATTCAATTTCTTTTTGTTGTATTCAAATAATAATATAATTTGGTGTGATGGTAACACATTTGTGTTGCTAACTCTTTCACATCATCGCCTGGCTGACGCAACGTTCAAGTTAGCTGGTTGAGTATTTTGTTTTGGTTTTTCCGGTCTGCACTCGCGAGTCAACAAAACAGTGNGGTCTGCACTCGCGAGTCAACAAAACAGTGGTGCACGACAAACGTGATTTTAAGCGGCAGTTCGTAACTCCTCAAATAAATTGTTCATTAACGGGAAGTGGCCCAGTTTGTCATTGATTTCTGCTGTATTTTAACACAGTTTTTTGTCCTATAATTTTTTGAAATTCATGTAATATGCCGACTTGAAGGTATAAATTTAAACCTATAATAAACTTGAAGAAACTTCGGATGAGTGCGTTTTGTTATATTTGTGAAATGTGTTGCAATTCTAAGAGCTTTAATAAATGAGTATATGTATTATTTAGAATTCACGCGATTCCCAATTTACAAGTTGACGCCTCGGCTCATATGTGACAATAACACCTTGAAAATGTTTTATACTGCACTTTAAACATTCCTTGAGTGTTAGGAATATGATAAAACACTGTTATAACGTCTGTACGAACGGTTTAGTTTGTATGAGCCGATATAGGTGATATATTAAACAGTAAGTACCAGCTTTCATGACTAACCCGCCAAGAT
>NQII01002040.1:12942-29374 GCA_002778355.1 Clitarchus hookeri
TTTTTTTTTCTCCGTGCGTTAGTTAAATGACACTGTGAAAGTATAAAAAATTTGAAATCTTTACTATAGTAATTATTTCCTTAATTGGCATAAAACAAACGAAATGGATTATAATTGTTAATAATCAAATTATTTCTCTTCTTAAAAGATGAATATATGAAAAAAGTTTTACTCATATACTACCAACGCAAGTTCTTTCAAATTTATTTTTATGTTCAAATAAATGCATTTACTATCAAGGATGCTTTTCAATGTTTTAATAACCGAAACTATTTAAGTCAGAGACTGGTTCCGGCATAGACATGGTCATTACCGAAATTACTAGACAGAAGCAAAAGTAATGTACTGGAACGGTAGTTATATTCTTTACACTAGTAAACTACTTAAACTGTTATATAAGATATGTACTACTTTCATACGTGCCTCACTTTGAAATTCTATGGTTTCTATAGACTAGATATCCACCATTTTATTTAACTGCAACTGAATTTTTTTTTAGAGTGATCATGAAAATATTTCTGTTTTTCAGCGTGTTACCGTTTCTTTTAACATTTAATTACGATCGTCGCTTCCACAAGATAAGTGCATATAGGCCACACTTCGGAAGAGATTCATCATGTGGGTGTTACCTTACCCCTCATCGCCCTCCTTCGGTGGCCAATAATACACACACACTCGGGGTTTATTCACTTATTCGTTTATTCAGTGAGGTAATTAACACAGGCACGTGACTCGAAAAGCTTACGTTCCGTCGACCAGAACGATTCCGGCGACATCGCTAAGGGCAACATAATCTTATGAGCAGTTCAAGTGGAGACAATTGCCGCGTATGGCGAATCAGCGCTGTCGTCGTCCAGTAGAATGGAACAGCGCACGGATGCGCACGACAAGGATGCCGTCGGACCTCACACTGACCGCGTGGGTGACAGACGGGCACAGGGAAAGGGAAGAAACGAGATTTCGGAGCACGTGATCGCGGGCAGATGGAGGGTCAGACGTGCGGGGCACTACGTTCCCGATATCGAGAGTGCGCCGTAAGCTCACGGTAGAACCGCCGCCGCCAGGGAGAACTGCCGTGTGGCGTGCGACGTATCGATGGCTGAAGTCGCCGTCGGCTGAGCTCGGTAGGTGACAGCGGGCGTGCAGGCCACAGCGCAGCTGACCGCTCGCCAGTTCAGTGCTGGACGACGGCGGTCTGTGAGCAGCCACGCCGTCCAGAAGCATCGTCAGGCCGAGAGGGCGTGCGACGTGTTACTGGGTGCGTCTCTCTAATTCAAATGCTCGTGAGTGTATATAGATAAACCAACATTTGCCCGCGACTATTTCCGCGTGGAATTAGTGTTTTCGTTACAACATTTTATAAATAGTACGAATGTATTTAAAATAGAATACATATTGTAAAATAGAAAGGTGAAGGGAATGTAAGTCCAAAAATAAGAGAATTGCTTCTGCTATATATTCTATACAAATTTCGAACCCCCATTTCAACCCTTTAAGTGTTGGTNCAAAAATAAGAGAATTGCTTCTGCTATATATTCTATACAAATTTCGAACCCCCATTTCAACCCTTTAAGTGTTGGTTTTCGAAAAGAAAATCCCTCATTAGTGCCTGCCTACATTACGTGATGAATATTTCTTCCAAATTTCATGTTTCTAGGACTAATGGCGGAGGCTGAATACTTTTTTCTCCATACAAATTTTGAGNCAAAAATAAGAGAATTGCTTCTGCTATATATTCTATACAAATTTCGAACCCCCATTTCAACCCTTTAAGTGTTGGATTTCGAAAAGAAAATCCCTCATTAGTGCCTGCCTACATTACGTGATAAATATTTCTTCCAAATTTCATGTTTCTAGGACTAATGGCGGAGGCTGAATACTTTTTTCTCCATACAAATTTTGAGNAATATTTCTTCCAAATTTCATGTTTCTAGGACTAATGGCGGAGGCTGAATACTTTTTTCTCCATACAAATTTTGAGTCCCATTTCCCTCCTTTAGGGGTTGAATTTTTAAAAATACCTTTTTAGCGGCTTTCTACATTACATAATAAAGGTTTCCTCCAAATGTTATGTTTGAAGGACCAATGGTTAAGGCTGTATATTTTATTTCCTTACAAATTTTAACCCCCTTTTCACTCCTTAAGGGGTCCAAGTTGAAAAAATCCCTCCTTAGTGGCTGCCTACAGTACATAATGAATGTTATCCCCAAATTTCATGTTTCTATGACCAATAGTTGGGACTGGGCGTTGATATGTCAGTTAGTCAGTCAGTCACGCTCTAAATCCGAATCAGTGGAAAACCACTTATTCGCAGTGAAATTCAACTACTCGAATAAGTGAAAATGGCTCCACTAAGGATCAGTGAAAAACCATTAATTGTTTCAGTGAATAAAATTTCACTGATTGAATTAGTGACGTGAAACTATTTCACTGATTGAATAACTGAGGCCACCCACAGTAGAAAATTAAATATTTTTGTTTTTAAATTTAACTAAATAATTACGATATATAAACATATTAGCGAGAGTTTACTATTTATACTGCGAAATTTACCGCAATTAAAAAAAAATTCTCGAAGTTAACCGGGATTAAACTGATATACCCTTCTTGTTCGGTACAAGACCATTGCCAGATGAGCTACCAAGTCTCATTGACTCAGGAAAATACATGATATGTGAATCTTATCGAAAGCGTGAGGTTTAAAACCGTATGCACTTACTTTTCGTTTTTGGTTTAATTGGCACTGCTAGGAGTGTTAAAACAAATAGTACATATGGGTGCACTCTCTTCACCACCTTATATGCAGTTTAAACCTTCAAACAGGGCGCTGTGATGATTACATGAAAACGAAATGAAAGACGTAAGAAAGGAACGAAAGACTGAGGATGTGCATGTTACCTCGCAGAACGGTGTTTTGAAAGACGAAACACATTTTAGAAAGTATTTCGTATTGGTTTTATTAATTTATGTGTTTTTACGTCAGTTGATGCGCGTTGTTTGACGGCCATTTTTATGTACTGTTTAACTGACCCATAAGTACAAAAACAAATCACTGTAAAACAGTTAAAAGAATTACTGATGAATCAGTGGAAAATGTCACAGTATCAATAAGCGAAGGAACACTAGCATTTTTCCACTGATTCATCAGTTAAATTCACTGAAATGACTGTTGAATCAGTCAGATATTGTTAAGTGGTTGAAACAGTTAAATTACCACTGATTCAGATTCAGAGTGCAGTCAATTAGTCTGTTTTTTCTTTTATATTGGTGTATATTACGTATTTTGTATGGACGTTTTTCCAGTTTATTTCTCCATGCTGTCTCTGCTGCTCCCACTTTGTTTTTTAAATACGAGGCAGAGTGTGGAGGAAGGTATATGAGCGCACGTCTACGTCAACACCTCCCGGACCCCTATCGTGTTCGGGAGTTTTTAAAATGCTTTCCCTGGTCCCGTGAATNGCACGTCTACGTCAACACCTCCCGGACCCCTATCGTGTTCGGGAGTTTTTAAAATGCTTTCCCTGGTCCCGTGAATAAACCCACAGGCGCGTCGCCGTACGCTAGGCTCGCGCCTGCTTGCCTATCCTGTAGGGGCAGCGCTTTATCTACGTGCGTTACAGCGAGGGCGAGTAACAACATTACGTCCTCGCACCACCGGTTGANCTGCTTGCCTATCCTGTAGGGGCAGCGCTTTATCTACGTGCGTTACAGCGAGGGCGAGTAACAACATTACGTCCTCGCACCACCGGTTGAGGGTGGTTGCGCGGATCCAGGTGGAGTGGAGGGGTGAGGGATAGAATTGAGGCGGCGAGACAGCTGTCAGCCTAGCTAAATATGCGAGAACACTCGGGTCATGCGTGCGGGCGAAGAGAGGGAGAGGTGGAGCGCTGCGGAAACGGCGGTTACATGATCAGGTCGAGCCTGGGCAAGTTTGAATGCGTTATGGTTGTGGAGGGGATAATTAGGGTGGGAGGACGGAGAAACTAGTGGGAAATGTTCTGGCAGTTGAAACACATCATCCTAACTTTGACTTACCGCCTGAGTAACTGTCACGTTGATACAAGGGGGGGATATTCACGGACGATCCCAAGCTACAGTTGAACAGTTGAGCTTCAGTTTATATACAATTAAAGTCTCATCTCAGCTCAAATACTGTTCCTAGATATAATATCCTGTGTGTGCAACCATTATTGTAAGCGGACTTTCCTCGCTATGTGGGAAAAATATAATAGTATAAATATATTGTACCAATTTTCTCTTAAACATTTATCTTCACAAAAATAAGCGATAAATAGTCTTTATTATAAAATACGTTTGTATTTAAATCGTTTGAATGTGGAATAACTCTATTTAATTTTTAAACCGGAAATTTTGGAAATATAACGCATTTTAATGATCAAAGAACTTAACAGCGAAATTATCAAAAGTTATGTTTCATTGCAACTTGAAAGTCACAAAAAGGTTTCCCTCGCTAAAAAAAACACAAAACCGTCATATTCAATTAAAGGCCTACTCAATGTACACATGTATACTATCCTAAACCAATATTACCCCAGACAGAATACGCCAATAAAAACACCTCCAACGTGCATGAATTCCAGTGCTGTTTTCGATAACATTCGGCAGATAAAAAAAATGTGCCACAGGCCACATAAAAATAGAAATAAAAATATTAAAACACGTTACTTGAGTATCTTCGCATGTGAATATTTTTATTGAACGCTAACTTGGTTTACCGTAAATTTAAAAATTACGCTCGCGATACAACGCCAAGGCTTGAAAATATTTTACTAAATTCGCTACCAACTTAATTGAGAGCCTGCCTGACAGTGTCTACGGTTGCATATTTGCATTTAACGGGGAGAGAATATTTCAAAGCTTGATTCACAAAGTGATCACTTTACCGTGAACCGTTTATATAGGCTGTTCATGGTAAAGTGACCACTTTTGAAAGCCGTCCCATTTGGAATAGTAGCCATTTAATATATTTTATTGTAGCTTTAGACATTATCACAGACTACATAAGTACACAGAAGCAAAATGGCGCAATGATTCGCTGGTTCATTTGATGTAAGCATACTCATTCTCTGATTGGCTGTGCGAGGCTCTGGGGAAATGCCTTGCAGATAATTGGCTACCGCATGCTGCGAAAAGTTCCTTATTGGCTTAGCTGCCGGCTGGAAAGTAAGCTACCAGATGCTGATTGGCGAACGGCGTTCCGATATGTTGCTGAGTAGTGACGCCATTTTTCTGACGTGAGCGACAGAGCTTAAAGGAATAAACGGCTGTTTAACCCTTATATTCTTAAGTAATCTATGGTCGAATATAGTTTATATAGACTTAGTGTTTTTGAACAATTTTAAATTCCCGCGCTACCAGCGATGGTGGCGCCATGTCTACTCATATGGCCGACAACGCGACTGTAGTACCCGCTTCTAAATCATCACGATGTCATGTCGCGATTCGCGGACTTAAACNCATATGGCCGACAACGCGACTGTAGTACCCGCTTCTAAATCATCACGATGTCATGTCGCGATTCGCGGACTTAAATATCATGGAAATATATGTTTTAAGTTAACACGTCCGAATACAGTACAATGTATAAACACAACATGTTCATAAAAATAAATTAGATAACTAGCAAATATAGTTCCAGTGCTCATTTAACTGTTCACAAGCTATGAATTTATTCCTGACAAACGTTCACATAAACAGGTAGTTCCACTCCAAGCGAAACCCAGGTTTTCGTTAGTAACTTTAACAGTAATGAAGATGCTGTAACGAAATTTTCAACAGGCCTACTTTCCTTTGCGTGAAATTCGATGACAACTCTGACCGAACAACATTGAACTCGACGATCCATATTGAATATGTTAGAACGAAATAGGATTGTTACGTGCGCCCCAGACTGTGTCATTCCGTTTTGGATTGTGGCGTGATGTGTCTGCCCACGGTTGTTTCCCCCCGTGGCCGATAGCGCGTCTCCAGTCGGTCCGCCGTGGTGACGGGTATCGGTAAGCAGCTGTTGTTTTGCCTTGCAGCCGGAAGTGAGTGTTTAATCGCACGTGGTGACAGTATAAATGTCACCGATAGGAAAATAGGACATAAAATATCTATGTATACTGTGAAGCAGCGTGTCTTCTTTCTTCATCCCCCCNTGTCACCGATAGGAAAATAGGACATAAAATATCTATGTATACTGTGAAGCAGCGTGTCTTCTTTCTTCATCCCCCCGGTTGTCCACGAACTCAAGTAGCGTGACAAAGTGAAATGTGTGAGATACTGCCGCTGGTTGCAGACATTCGTTCATTCGAATTCGAGTATTCTTGATTATTAATTTCTTCCGACGAAGCTCGGTTTATTCTTTCACGTTAAGGACATTTTCAAAACTCCAGTCTTTGGGCCAGTAAAAATCCCCACGCTGCATCAAGAACCTCTCCATTCAGAAATGTGTGGCGTTTGTTGTGCAGCTTCCCACTGACGCTTAATCGGTCCAATTTTCTTTGAAACAACCTATAACGACTGCTCTATGCATGAACATCTTCAACACCTTTTTTTAAAAACCAACTAGACTTGTTTTGATGTCATCGCATTTCACACAACGCATTGCAGGTCTATGGAAAATTTCGTTAACAATATCTTTATTACTGTTGAAGTTATGAACNCGCATTTCACACAACGCATTGCAGGTCTATGGAAAATTTCGTTAACAATATCTTTATTACTGTTGAAGTTATGAAAGAAAACGTGTGTTCGGCATGCAGTGCGACTTCATCTACAACTGTGACTCCTACTGAGATACAGCGAATGCTACATAGAATGAGTCCAGGAGTATTTTACAAAATTACCAGCCACTAACAAAACTGAGTTTACANATACAGCGAATGCTACATAGAATGAGTCCAGGAGTATTTTACAAAATTACCAGCCACTAACAAAACTGAGTTTACAGGCAGTCTCTAAAATAACTAGCACTGTCTACAGGCCGTTTAGCAATCACTAAATGAAGGCAATAGTGTAATTAACACGTGTTCATTTCAGGCGGAGAAATACTGAGGGTCTTCCAACTAAGCTAGAATGGCCACGAGTGTAGTTATCGCTTTACTTTTACGAGAAATATTTCAGTGTTGCTGGTGCTATAGGAAATGTCTAAATATCTACCTTGAGCATCAACGTGGGGTTTCTCGCTTGCCACATTTGCTGGGGACAGGGAACGAGTTTATTAATCCCTTTTTTCCCTCGCTTTGAAATGCAATTGATGGCGCAGTTATTGCTACCAACTGTATGCTTTCATTACACCAAGGAACGCGGCCTTCCACTCTAGAATAAAAACGAGTATTAAAATCTGCTGTCAGTTGGCGTTACCTGCAATTTGAACCGACGCACCGCAAGTGACACTACCGCCGAATTTCGGCTGTCATTTGGATATTTCATTCTTAGACATCTTACGCACTACACGTAAGTAATACATCCGAACTTCGCTGAATTGTGCGTCGCTATGCAAGATATTTCAGAGGGAAACGGATAAACGTTAAGAGGTAATAATTTGAACCCTTCTGAATGGAAAACATCTATAATCATATGCCCTATTCGTAATGGTATTCGAGATACAGCTATGAAACACTCGCGGAGTTTGCCATGTCGGCCACTTAAATGTGCGCAACACTTGCGCTAGATTATTGTTTGTGGGGTTGGTTGAAGACCGACGTCTACAGGCAAAAAGCGCAAACAAGGGAGGAATTGCCTGCTCGCACGTTAAAAGATTGTGCGCGCGTTAAATAAGTCTGTGGACACCAGCTCCGATCAGCAAATCAGCATCCGACTGCACGAGCTGCAAAATTCATAGAAGTTGGCGGTGGCATTTGTGAACATGCGTTGTAAAAGTAATTTACACAACAAACCCCAACATGTAAAGATCTGTTCATTAACTATCACCTGTACCTTTCACATTCCTGTCAGTTTCACATAGCTCTATCTCTGACACCTTTGCGAATAGAGCATGTTTATTGATGTTTTCCCTTCAGAATGGTCCATACTATCACCTCTTTGCGTACGTCCTTTTCCCCTTGAAACATATTTTATATGTTATTATATCGCTATTATGCTATTAATGTTTTCCGCAGGAATTCTAGAAGCAAAGGGTCCTCATTATAACAATGTTTTCCATACATCTTGGTCACCGACGTGATGCTCNCCGCAGGAATTCTAGAAGCAAAGGGTCCTCATTATAACAATGTTTTCCATACATCTTGGTCACCGACGTGATGCTTAAATTCTGAGTCATGCCAGTTGTTCTTCAAACTTCACGAGTTCAATAACCTCATCACATGAGTGCGTCATTTTAATTATAGCAAACAGAGAAACCAATGCCTAGAAATGTCGAACGCACACTGNACCTCATCACATGAGTGCGTCATTTTAATTATAGCAAACAGAGAAACCAATGCCTAGAAATGTCGAACGCACACTGAGAAATACGCCGAAGCATGTTCTTCCGCGCACAAAAATCTTTATGCTTTAAACTAATGTTTTTCTCCCATTTCTCTAAATATGAGTTCTCGCAAACATTTATATTTTATGGATTATCTTATCCCGATATGTTGGTGTTAGTGATCATTTAAGTAAACTACGTACTTTTATGGACCTACGGGCCTGGCACCCCGTTTACATGAGACTAAGAGCTCAGATTTGTCCAAACACTTTGAAAAACTTAAGTATTTCATACAGGTATAAAAGTAAATATTTTCCTTCACTTCACATATCTATGAAAAAACNACTTTGAAAAACTTAAGTATTTCATACAGGTATAAAAGTAAATATTTTCCTTCACTTCACATATCTATGAAAAAACAAAAATCTAAAAAAATTAAGTGGAATCATGAAATGAAGTGGTATGAAGTGTTATCATGGATCGCTCAAAATGGGCGNAAAAATCTAAAAAAATTAAGTGGAATCATGAAATGAAGTGGTATGAAGTGTTATCATGGATCGCTCAAAATGGGCGACCTTATTATTTGATGTACAGTGACTTCCTCCTTAGGTACTTTAGCGAATGAAATAGCATAACCCACGAAATGCCATTAACTTATTTTAAGGTATACAGAATTCCTTAAATGTTGAAATTTGAATCTACGCGTAATATAACAAATAGTAAACAGTAATGACGTCGCTTCGATACATAAATTGTACCCCTATTATTCCAAAATTCCACTCAGCGTTGCAATTTTAAGTTATGAAAACGTACGCTCATGTAAATTTACAAAAATACCGTAAGATGATTTTATAAACTAACATAAACCATATTAACACTCAATACACTGCCATAAAATATGCAGCGANAAATACCGTAAGATGATTTTATACACTAACATAAACCATATTAACACTCAATACACTGCCATAAAATATGCAGCGATAGATTGTTCACTTGGTGACAAATTATATGTAACTGTAGCAGTTCTGTACATTACGTCGCCTGCAATGCGTATCCACAAAATTGTATCACATGAAATTCCGGGAAACCCTATTTACTCTGTAAAAGTAAACGCGACCAAAACTGGAAGCGTTATAAAATATTTTTATGTATAAATAAAAAAGCCAAAACAAAGCAAGAAAATAAAATTTTCCTTCCGTCAATTATGGATTCAACAATAACAGTGTTAAATACTGAAACCGGTGACTGATTCCTAAAGTTCCAAAAGTCGTTCACTTTAAAACACCTGTGAACCAAACCTAAATTAATGTTAGCATAGCCTATCTTTTCCTATATTGCAGATTTATGGTAAAATAAATCATTAACGTCGCCCTTCTACTGCCGTGCTTGCATCTGATTATAATATAGTTTGTTCTTTATACATATATCCAAAATAANCGTCAATTATGGATTCAACAATAACAGTGTTAAATACTGAAACCGGTGACTGATTCCTAAAGTTCCAAAAGTCGTTCACTTTAAAACACCTGTGAACCAAACCTAAATTAATGTTAGCATAGCCTATCTGTTCCTATATTGCAGATTTATGGTAAAATAAATCATTAACGTCGCCCTTCTACTGCCGTGCTTGCATCTGATTATAATATAGTTTGTTCTTTATACATATATCCAAAATAATCATCNGTCGCCCTTCTACTGCCGTGCTTGCATCTGATTATAATATAGTTTGTTCTTTATACATATATCCAAAATAATCATCGTAGGCAAGAACACCAAAGAAAACAAACAAGTCTCTTTATGTTGTTACGCGCATACTCCCGCGCTGGGCGCCATGTGAAAGGCTGTTCACGATAAAGTGATCACTTTTAATAATCCCGCTAAAGATCTACTTTCATGCACATTGTGTATTCTTCCCCCAAAAGTAAATTAACTATTTCCATGAGACTGATCACTTTATTCATGCTTCGGCCAAGTGAAACTGCAAAATTATTAACAAAGTAAATAATTTACAAATTTTCTTNCTGATCACTTTATTCATGCTTCGGCCAAGTGAAACTGCAAAATTATTAACAAAGTAAATAATTTACAAATTTTCTCATTCTAACAACTGTATGTATTAAAAGAAACGGAAGTTAAATAAATAATTTCAGTACGCAGAAATATTTAGCTAACACTTTTAATTCAACGCTAAGACATATGACTATTTACCTTCTTTCGTTACCAACTTAACNCAGAAATATTTAGCTAACACTTTTAATTCAACGCTAAGACATATGACTATTTACCTTCTTTCGTTACCAACTTAACTGATCGCTTGCTAGTCAGTATGCCTGTTAAAATACATGACGGTAAAGGCAATGGCATTATTCAAAGGTTGATCCTAAAAGTGCTCAGATGACCGTGAACAGCTTATACCTGCATTACGCGCGGCCAAGGGACTACCCACAACCTAACTCCCCCCAAGAGGACTCAGCCACCGCTACGTCACAAACTACAGCAGGGGGAGGGAGGATTATTGATAGCTGAACCGGGAGGGTGTCACTACCTCCCCCCAACCCGCCGGAGGAGTTATGACTTGAGAATATATTAAAGAACCTTCTGGTCGTCCCCTCCCACGGCATTACACGATATATGAAAAAGGTTCTGGGCCAGGGCACATCCCTATAAATACAGCCGCTTCTGAAGCGTCGGCAGTCTTAGATAGCTATCGGATGAAGTGCGGAAAATGGTGAACNTCCCTATAAATACAGCCGCTTCTGAAGCGTCGGCAGTCTTAGATAGCTATCGGATGAAGTGCGGAAAATGGTGAACGAAGACGAGGATCGGTGGAGAATGAGGAGATCAGATACTGCGATGAATGAGTGTGCATGTGGCGACGATGAACAAGAGGAGGAATAGGTATCCGACGAATGGAGTTTTCCGGTGTGTGGGAATACTTGAAGTGCTCCAGAACGTTCCGTAAAGAATATACTGACGATATTTAAACTGAAACACAGTTGGTTGAATGGACGAATTACACAGACTTTGTTGTATATACTAAAACTATCAGATATAAAAAAATTAAATTTAATTGTAAATTTGGTAGGCTCTAATAAACACTTTATAGTGACTGGTCTTAACTAATTTATTATATTAATTTATGTTGGAGGACAGGCGATTATGTAACTATTAGCTGTAAAACGTTACAGCAATTAAGGTCAAGATATTAAGTTGGAAAATTTCTTTGTGGTATGATTTTCAATAGAAAACACTAGGTGAAGATGATCATGAAGAGAGTATTAATGAAAATGAATATGAAAACAATGATAGTGCTGAAGACGATGATGGCGATTTTCTCAATGCACTTACACGCCCCTCCAACACATTTTCTGCACCAAGTAATATAAAGAAGGCAGAAGACGGCGAAAATACTGGCTACCTATTTCCCGAAGACCCGAATGTACTTGTTGATGGACTCAGATTTATTTAATTTACTTTCAAAAACGCGGGTAACTCACGCACGTTAACAATATTTCTTCAATCATTATTAAACTGAAGGATCGGGTATATATCGAATTATGTGAATAAATACTTTCTTCTAAAATTTTAATTATAAAATAATAATAAATTTTTTGTTAATTGGTTTTTCTTTATTTATTTTCGTTGTATCCCTTTTACCTTACAACAATAAAATGGTTCCATGAGCACTCAACTAATAACGGAAATATCTGCATATAATGATAATAAAGACTTTAGTATCAAAATTCATGAGTTGTGGACGGCATAAAAAACATTACTTCTGTCGACGTGTACAAATTTGGAAACATTTGGCGAACGAATATAAATTCTATACATATGGGCGGGGGACAAACCGAAAGATTGATCGAACGATCGATCAAAGAATTGGGATTGACCGAAGGATTGGCGTGGGTTGCTGTGTTGCGGAGGATGATGGCTAAGGATTGGGATTGATTGAAGGATTTGGATTGACCGAAGGATTGGAATTTATCCAATGATAGGAATTTATCCAAGCATGCCGTCTTGCAAAGGATCTTCGGCTGGGTAAGCGATCACGTATCCCGGCGATGAAAATGTATTATTTACGCTGTGTTTTGAAGCGTGAAGTAATTACGTTGAAGGGAGGAAAGGAATACGCTCCGTTTTAAGATACAAGACTTATGTTTCCACTTTGAGATTTATCGGATACTTTGTAAAACAACATTTGTTAGGAAAATTTGTTAACTGATCTAAGTGGCAAGTTTATTCTTCTCCAAAGGTGACGTAAATAAATAATTTAAACTGTTGAAGAGTGCTCACGGATAGAAGGTTTTAATTGTCCATATTTCCCGGGCCTTACCTGAGCCTCTTCCTTGCATAATACAGAGGAGATTTGTAGGATATTGGCGATAGCGTTAAGATAGAGGATTGATGTCGTTCCAGTTAGTTAACTGCGATTGTCCTTTTCGATTGGTATCCAATAAGTAGACCACTTCCTTCACGGCACGGTTGTGTAGCAGTCAGACTACTCGTCCCCTGCCAAGACAAACTGGGCTTCTATTCACGGAGGGTTGGACACGATTTTCTCAAATGGGAAACATGGCGGACGTCGCCGTTGGGTTTTGTCGGGGCACTACCGTTACCACTCACCCAGGCATTCCAACGCTGCTCGGTCATTACTTCATTTCACCCTCACCGACGCTCGAGACCTACGCTGAACAAAACCTGCAAACGTGCCTCCAGAATGTTTTCCTGCGAAAAGATATATCCCAGAGGAGGAAGTGATGGTACTTTAAAGTAGCCACGCATGCTGTAAATAGTATTTTTGAGCCCTCTAATATAGTTAACAAACGACTTTTCCAGACTACCGTATCTTAACACGTACTAGCCGCACAGGAGCCAAACTATAATAGGAGACTGTGCTGAACTTTGCTACAAATTTTTCATCAACAGAACGATAGGGTCACCGCTGAAAGTCCCTTAGGCACACGCAGCACTACGAGAACACTGCACGCCAGTTCAGAGCCCTGTGTGTAAAGGCGATGGCGCTCTTGTAGCGCGTACCAGCGTAACCCTTATAGCTCCTACGCTTCTCAGCCAAAAAATGGAGAAAAATGACGCAGGCAGGTGGACACCTTAACTCAATCCTTTCCAGTACAGATTTGTTGATCACTCAAACTTTCTGCAACCGACGACATTTGCAGAAAAGTAAGCTAATTCCTCGGGACCTGCGTGACCGTGCGATCAGCACGTCAGCCTGCAAACACGAGCATCCAGGTTTGGACCCTGTGCCAGTTCAAAGTCCGCATTTTCGCTTGTGGAAAACACGGCGGATTTTGCCGATGAGTTTTTGTGGTGGTACTACTTCTTTCCGTTCTTTTCTCTAATCAGTTCCTAGTGACATAGACATTTTCGTGAGTCTATTTATTTACTAAACTCGACAATTATGTAAATATTCAATACGCCGTGATTTTTTCATTGGCTGGTGACTTCATAGCGAGAACTTTAGCCTATGTTCTAAGCTTTATGTGATTCGCTCGCTTTCTACATGTATATTACTGGTCCTCAATTCTGCAGGACATGTCAGAAAACGAGTGGCTCAATCATGGAAGTAACAAGGAAGTACAAGATTTGGAATTCTGCACTACCGCTGCTTGAACCCGTGAAATTACCCGCCCTTGACGATTATTCCATCATATAATCATTTTCACGTCCATTTGATGTCACGTTTCTGACACATGTGTTAAAAAAACGTAGATCTGGTAGGTGCTATTGCCACACTTACATGCTCTTTCTATACATAGAATTTATTATTATTAGTTTTAAGTATTTTAATGAAAATGTTTGCATCGCAAACTCTTCTAAAACGCATTGAATTGTTGTCAAAGGAAATACGCGTTTTATAGAGACGTGATTCCTCTTCACTGATTGCCTACAGTGGCTAATTAACAGACACTGATTCTTTCTTTCATTGGTAGTTCTTTTTGTAATTTTTTTATTTTATCGTTTGAAATTTCTCCTACTGAATAATCAAAGTGTTTCCTGCACTTTGATGCTTCTTCCAATATTGGCCGGGCACTCTACTTTAACGTNCTCCTACTGAATAATCAAAGTGTTTCCTGCACTTTGATGCTTCTTCCAATATTGGCCGGGCACTCTACTTTAACGTCTCTTCAAACATTAGCGAGTTTTTTCCACTGCCTTTTTTCGGAGCGTTTCCTCTCATAACGTTTCTTTCTTAATGCTTTTCCTGTAAACTTTATTCAGATTATCAAGTAAAATACTTTTTGTGTACTATTCCGTTGCGTAGTGTTTGTGGATAACGTGGTAGGTTTGTCCAAGACATTATTTAGTAAACATTTCCATTTCGCTTTATGTTACATAAAACGCCAAGCACTCAGTTTTAAACTAAAGCTCATTATAATTTTATATTTATATAATATTTTCCAATAATTTTTTTACATTATTTAAAAATAATAATGATATTCTTTACTGCAATATTCTGTTAAACCAATTTAAAATAAATCCTTTTTCGGTGAAATTACGTACTTCTAATCGGCACGGGATTATACAGCGTCTTAAAAACGTAACCATATTTATGAGTTTTATTTTGAACTCTTAGCATAATATAGGCTGCCGTTGAGTTATTTACTAATTAATAAGGTTGATTTATTTGTGTAAATATATATAACTTATTTCGCACAAGCGAAAATAATATTCCAATTAAGTAAGAATAAAATATTACTGATATTCTATAATACTCCTTGCCAGTGTCCGCACTTTATGTTAGTAGGCTATTTTGGGCAATTACTGAAACTATGTTAGGAGTGTAGTTTAGCCAGTTTTGGGACAATATATTCAATGAATAGAATGATGCTTGCTTCAGACATGAAAAGGGTTATCGCACATGAATTCAAGCAAAGCTTCGCTTTTGCATTAAGAACAAACATTGGTTTTGAACAGTTATGTAGTTTAANATCGCACATGAATTCAAGCAAAGCTTCGCTTTTGCATTAAGAACAAACATTGGTTTTGAACAGTTATGTAGTTTAAAATAATACTGTTTTACTAACGCATTAAGATTACTACATGCGTAGTATTTTCTGATATTAATTATTTGAGTATCTCTGTTACATACAGATTTCATAGTTTACTTTTGTGGCTTACCTAAGACGTATAGTAGGTATTCTGGAATAAGTTATTCGTTTGCATATTGGTATCTGTCTTCAGATGGTATGTTGCCACAATCCCATTTAATATCGTGCGTCTGTGAGTGGTACAAGCTTTATAAACCTGTTAACAAATTAGTCTACCGACATGGTGCTTTAAATTTCAACAGTTTTGTGGACTTATCATCGTCTGAGTATGACATAGACACTTCTTTGACAATACATGTTTGTGATACCTCGTACGGATTTTCAAACCCTTGAAACAAAAAAAATATATAACACTTACAGTGTTTCCACACAACAATAACTTTTTTTAATAATAATACTTACAGTAATTCTGTTGGTGTTTCTGGGGTGTCGTACAAATTGTCAGGCACATCGTGTGAGGTGGATTACTTCTTCAATTTTACGCACCAAACATTATCTTATTGTGTGTGGATGGTGTGTCAATATATTGCTGGTCANCTCTTATTGTGTGTGGATGGTGTGTCAATATATTGCTGGTCATTGAAGGCATCATAAAGGGACAATTTCATCGTTTGCTGGAGAGATGTGTTTGTAGGACACAATTGCATAATTTTTTTTTGTTTCCGTTCCCTTGAAAAGGCTGCGTTCGTTAAAGTAGAATGAACCTCCGTAGGGTTGCTTTCCTCTGTCGGTCGAAACTTCGTCTCAGTTGATGGCGGGGTCTGGGTCAAAGCGAGCATGGCTCAGCAAGACAATTTTATGGGTGCGGCGGGGGAGGGGGTTTGTCCTCTCTTTTCCGCCGCGTTTCAAATGAAAGACAACTGGGGGGACAAGAGCCCTCCCCATGGCTTGTACTGCCCCCGCGCTGAGGAGCTTGCTCCGG
>NQII01002040.1:29487-41153 GCA_002778355.1 Clitarchus hookeri
ATGTTTCTAACGCACGTGATATTTTGAAAGTACTTAACAGCTCTCGTCTGAAGTGTGTGTTCTTTTCGTAGATCAGCACGTTTTACGCACGCTTAATAGTTTCGTTGAAAAACGTGTATTTGGAACACTCTGCAACGCATTTCAAGCGCCCAGGTAGACGGGCGCCTTAAGGGCATTCCGGCGTCTGTACCGCCAGTGTTATTCCGGTAGGCGGCGCGGATTTGCGGCTCGGCACTGCTGTGGCGCGCCTCTGTGTAGTCACTTGGTCAGTGCTGTACCGCCACTCGCGACGTTGCCACGTCGGCTATCGGGCGGATAGAACCATTCACGCCACTTGTTCTCGTATGGCTCTGTGCGCTCATGCTTCGTGAACCGTACGTTTTTCTATTATCATTGATTACATCCCGATACGGATCCTGGGCCGAGGGAGTTGTTGTTTGCAAAACAGACAATAATAAAAATAACGATATAAATTTTTGAAAGCAGTTAAATATAAATACTACAGAACATTATATTACAGTACCTAGTTTGAAAGTTCAATACTGGCGTGACACTATAGTTTTCTACTTTAGCTACAATTTTAAAAATGATGGGGAACACAAACGTACGTTTTTCACCTTGCGCTAATAATTGCAGGTGTTAAAAATACATTCACAAAATATAAAGAATACTTATCAGTGTGTTAAAAAAAATATTTTTTCTTATTGTTTCGTATAGGATTGTAAGAAAGTAACGTATATCTGTGCAATAATAGCTTAATCTTGGTTATCTTTCCCGGCACAAAAAGAAAAGACCGATGATTATTGGTTGTGTGTGTGTATGGCTGTATCAGAGGGGGGTGGGGACACTGACAGCGTAAATGTCCGATCTTGATGTCACAGTAATGGCGGGGCGCTGTGGTGGAGCATGCCACCCAACCAAGTCGATCTGGGTTCGATCTCCGGAGGGGGTCACTTCTGGATCAGCCTAGACTACTTCTCTGCGATTTCCTTGAAATTTATTTCGATAAAAACTCTTTTAATTCCTCTGATGCCACCACAAATGTATTTTATATTTTATAATAAATACTACTGTGCACACAATTTCGTTGTCGGCGCGACTGAAGTGTTGCCTTCGATTTCCAAGTTTACTGGTTAGATGTATAGCGAGTGAATTGAGTGAAGAGATTTGGGTGGCTCTTAGCATCGAGGTCTTGAGAGCCGAGTTGGATGTACAGGGAAGAGCTATAGGTGTTAGTGATTTTTAGGTGTAAATTCTATGTTGATTTAGAATCTACAGCGCCGTCTGAAATGTTAAAATTCAAAAATCACGATATAGTTTATTCAATTTAGGAAGTTTACTATATAGTATTTGTAACAATGCTAGTAAAGACAGGTTTTAGGCCCGAAGGCCAGCGCACCCTCCATCCTCCCGCATTGCAACTGTACCCTGATGGGTAAGACAATNTATACGTGTAGTGATTTTTAGGTGTAAATTCTATGTTGATTTAGAATCTACAGCGCCGTCTGAAATGTTAAAATTTAAAAATCACGATATAGTTCATTCAATTTAGGAAGTTTACTATATAGTATTTGTAACAATGTTAGTAAAGACAGGTTTTAGGCCCGAAGGCCAGCGCACCCTCCATCCTCCCGCATTTCAACTGTACCCTGATGGGTAAGACAATGCACGGCACTTTCCTTTTGGTTTCTTCGGGCCATTCACTTTACTTTATGCCGTTACACGGTATNCAACTGTACCCTGATGGGTAAGACAATGCACGGCACTTTCCTCTTGGTTTCTTCGGGCCATTCACTTTACTTTATGCCGTTACACGGTATATCTACCGGTTTTCTCTAAAACCTGTCCTCCTCGCCAATCGGAGATACTCCGACAATCTTATTTAGAAGCCTTTACCTGAGTAATGTTAGTAAAGACAGTACGAGCCACTGCTTAAAAATGGAATTATTAATGATTGTAATGCGGTCTTCAATGTCGGTAGCGCCGTTCCTAGCGAAAACGAGGCCATGTGCAAGAACTTTTGTGAGGCCCCTTGCCTTACAAACTAGTTAATCCCCCCCCCCCCTAATGCAATCACCTTTAAAAAAAACTCGCATAACATACGTATAGTACAAAAAATAAACTTGAAGAAACTACAAAATATGCAAATAAATTTAACATATCTTTTAAATTAACAGATTTATTTTATCCTACGAAGAATACCCTGTGATCTCGAGCGCCAGCACCTCGCGCCTACCATTTTATTTATAACAAAAGCTACCTTTCATAAATATACGTGTTTAAATATATATATTTTTTTCTTTCATGAAATATATAATTCAAAACCAAACAAATGCAAATATTTAAATCTTTTTTATATTTTTTTTTTTCAGCTTTGTGTGGCTACACCTGTCACACGGCCTTGAATATCGTGTATAAATTATTGAAAATAAAAAACTTATTACATCAAAATATATGGTTACTCTTTGAATAGTAAACATGTGGGAATGGAATAGGGGAAAAAAATATATCTTTAAACAGTGGAAGCAATTCTTCAGCTGATGGAAAAATAAACAACTTTAAACGATATCGCTTTTATGTTGGTCTGTAACTTAATAAAACTTTATCCACTTAAACAATTTGCCACGTAAGAAAACAGAGTATGAACATGTGATCACTTAACTTGCACGGGAAAACCACTTCAAGAAAAAAAATTTATCAATTTATTACCACTTACTCTATAGCACATACCATTTAGCTATAGCCGATTCATTATAAAGTAGGCCCGCTAAAAATTTACATTTGAAAAAAAATCACTGCCCGCAAGTAGAATGATTTGGGGGAGTCGGGCAAAAAGGATCCAGGAGTAGGTGTCAGGCGCCGGCCGCTATGTTGTGACATCACCCCACCACCATGTTGGATCTTGGTGACCTTTGACCTAGACCAGTGACCTTGAACTTGAACTTGTACCCGTTACCTCAAATGACCTTAAACTTAAAGTTTTTAAAAATTTTTAGGACAATTCTAAAATCCCAAAAAAATTATTAAAAAAATTTAAAGAATTCAATTTTTTTTTAAATAAATTATTAAAAGATGTTGATTTAGGAGGGTTGTGTTTCGATGGCAGGTAGATCGATTAAGCTTCCGACACGAACAACACTCACCAGGTCGACTGGTGTCCATATCGTTAGCCATGTTGGCGTCGGCGAACTTTGACCTTCCTTCAATCAATATATTCCAAAAAATCCCAAACAAATTCTTTAAAAATCCTAATAAATTAAAAAAATTACCCAAAATGTTTATAAAAATTATTAATAAAATTATTTTAAATAATTATAAAATGAAAATTTTAAATGTTTGGGTTTAGAGGGGACGAGGGACTGGAACCGACCAGCCAATATTTTATGATGTCACCCAACATAATATTGGACCCAAGTGACCTTGACCAATGACCTTGACCCTATAACCATTATATTGGTTGACATTAAAAACAAAAACCTCGAGAAAAAAATGGTACAAATGGAATAAATACATAAAAGTCAGTGAGAATGTTACATTATTTACTATTACCGCCANGTCCATATCGTTAGCCATGTTGGCGTCGGCGAACTTTGACCTTCCTTCAATCAATATATTCCAAAAAATCCCAAAAAAATTCTTTAAAAATCCTAATAAATTTAAAAAATTACCCAAAATGTTTATAAAAATTATTAATAAAATAATTTTAAATAATTATAAAATTAAAATTTTAAATGTTTGGGTTTAGAGGGGACGAGGGACTGGAACCGACCAGCCAATATTTTATGATGTCACCCAACATAATATTGGACCCAAGTGACCTTGACCAATGACCTTGACCCTATAGCCATGATATTGGTTGACATTAAAAACAAAAACTTCGAGAAAAAAATGGTACAAATGGAATAAATACATAAAAGTCAGTGAGAATGTTACATTATTTACTATTACCGCCANTCGAGAAAAAAATGGTACAAATGGAATAAATACATAAAAGTCAGTGAGAATGTTACATTATTTACTATTACCGCCATATTGGATCAAGGTGACCCTGACCTTTAAACTTAACCCGGTAACCTTTGATCTAGAACCCAAAATATTCGTCATAAATCGCACACATTTTTTAATAATTCATAAAATTATTATAAAAATATTATTATAAATAATTTTTTTTCATATTTAAAAACTTATATTTCCGGAGGTCTCCCACAGCACCCTATCCAGCAGATGACTAACACCCTCCAATCAATCACAGTGTATTAACATTACCCTCCCCTTCCCCANCCAGCAGATGACTGACAGCCTCCAATCAATCACAGTGTATTAACATTACCCTCCCCTTCCCCATCAACTTTGCTCATTCTGTCGAATGCACTCCACCCACGATATTAGTTTTTTCGTTTGTCATTTGTTTACATTTTCAAAACGTAGGTGGCACTGATGACACCGACCAACATGTTGTATCTGGATGACCTTCACCTTGACGTATATTCTATTACCTTGACCCCGTGCCCATGACCTTGAATAACCTTTAATCAAAAAGTAAATTCTAAAACTTTTGTAAAATCCAAAAAATTCCAAAAATTAATTTAAAAAGTTCATTAAAGACTTATTTTTTCGTCAGTCTTTCGATCAATCTCACAATATTACCATCAATCAACACCGCAACCCACACCAATCCACACTAATCGTCACAAATCCACACACCAATCCACACTAATCCATTCACAATCCACACCAATACACATGCCAATCCACTCCAATCCATACACTTATCCACCCACTAATAAAAACACGAATCCTTGCACAAATCCACACACAAACACACACCAATCCGTACCAATCCAAGACAATCCTTCGCAATCCTCCTCCACAATTCACAGCAGCCCACGTTAATTCTTCGATAAATCCCAATCCTTGGAACTATCTCAATACTTAGCAATTTTTTCCTCAACGATCCACAGCAACTAACGCTAATCCTTCGATCAAAAACCAAATCTCTAGCAATTCTCCTCCGCAATCCAAAGTAATTCATGCCAATCCTTCGATCAATCTCAATCCTTCGATCAATCCCAATCATTCCGAACTATCCCATTACTTTGCAATTCTCCTCCACACTCCACAGCAACCTATGCCAATCCTTAGATCAATATCAATCCTTAGCAATCCTCCACCGCAATCCACAGCAATCCATTGCAATCCTTTGATAAATCCCAATTCTTCCAAATATCACAATCCTTCGCAATCCTCCTCCACAATCCACAGGAACCCATGCCAATCCTTGGATAAATTCAAATCCTTGGATAAATTCCAATCCTTCGGTCAATCCAAATCCTTTAATCAATCCCAGTCCTCAGCAATCATCCTCTGCAACCCACAGAAATCCATGCGAATCCTTCGATCAATCCAAATTCTTTGATCGATCCTTCAATCAATCTTTCGGTTTGTCCCCCACCCATATGTATAGAAATTACATTCGTTTGCCAAATGTTTCCAAATTTGTACATGTCGACAGAAGTAATGTTTTGTATGCCGTCCACTTTTCATGAATGTTTACACTAATTAAGTATAAGTAAATTAAATAGCCTATAAAGAGAAGAATAACCTTCGACATCAATATGTGTGTTTACACTTCTAACCTAAATGTAAGGGACGGCAAATAATGGCTGCAGTGATATGCAGCAAATGCATCGAAAAACAGCTGTAAGACATCGATAATTTACCACAGAACATATCGATAAAATATATGTGGTTAATCGTAATAATAGACGGCATAGGGTGTTCTGTAGTGAGGAAGTAAAATACACTGTCGTATATTTTAGAGATAGCAGCTGCACCTCCTTCAAAACCCGCATAAGAAATGTTTCTCGTAATGGAAAGTGAGGCAGAAAACATAATGCGACCTGTGATCTAAGTTGGTTAGTTCGGAAGAGGCACTCCCTTGAAAAAAGGGAAATAGTCATTTATTTGCAAAATTGCTGCAATTACAGGATATGAAACTACAAATTCGTGAATAACTTTAGGCTGTTTTCATATCTGCATTTTGTGAACATTTAACGTGTTGCAATACCGCCCGTCATTAGGAAATTAGGAGATAATATTTTATTAACCAACAAAAGGGTGTTACCCGTGGGTTCACAGATTTCAGGAATCAGATCAGGCCAATACTATTCACGAATTTGTATGTAAATCTCACATAGTTGCTGACATTTTGCAAATAACTTATTTTAAGTACAAATTTCAAACTACTTGTCTCGCACTTAATTATCACGTTAGGTTATTATCTCGTCTTCTGTTGTCCACCCAACTGCCCATAACAAAACATATAATACAGTTTACATGTGGAGTTGGAATCATCCTGCATAAAAAATCTTTTGATTACATTTTGGACGTCATTTCAGAACCCACCATGTTTCTACACTTATTATATAGTTATAAATTATACGTAAATGATACTAAAAGATTCTTTACTATGAACTTTAAATCATTACGTGTGTTCGATTTTCGTGGTACGAATCCAAACCCCTAACGTATTGTAATTGAAATGTTAAAACGGTGATACTTTTATATAGTAAATATGAATTAAAATGTTTTACCTATAACTACCTCTTAGATGCGTTACTTTTGTTGGATTTCATTTTACGAGTTCAAGATATGTTACAGTAACATTGTGGGTACTTTTCCTCTCGTATGCACTTTCATTTAAATCTTGTTACACGAAAGAACTAAAAAAAATACAGGTAACAGGCATTTACTACAATGACTCAGGTAGTTCGATTTTCAAACGATCCATGTAGGTCTCACGTATGTCTGAACCTGAGATGTGTGTTACCCTTCCCCTCCAGTTTAACGAAATTAAGTGATTAAAATCGTCAGAAAGTTTAATAAAACTGACTTTAAGTCACTTTTAAAATTAAAGGAGTATATTTATAGAATTATAGTATATCGTGTATATCTTAGTCTTTTTGCTTCTGCGTGTCTTTCAAATGTGGTTTTAAAAGAAAGTTGTGTATATCAGGCGTGAAACGTAAATTTTGTACTTAGAAATTATTAAGGACATTGTTTTAAGTAAAGCCCAGTACTACCCAAATTACTAGGTGTATGAGGAACTAATTATTGCATATCACATAGTGGTGAGGAACTATAAGTTTTAAAATGGTCTTGTAATAATAGTAACCGTTAATACAGCAATTATACAGTGAGAATACGCGAGCTAATGTTGACCACGAGAACGGATTTTGTAAGTTATGGGTACATCCATAGTCCTAATGAAAATGTTTCTCTGTTGCAGGGTCCCGTGAGGTTCTCCAACAACGAGAGGAATGCGAGCATATTACTGAAGCAGTTCCAGAGTAAGTACCCTCAGGTAATAAGTACCTAGGAATATTGTATTTTTTTAATATATAGAAAATCTTATTTGTAAGTATCCAAGACCAATTAATTTAGTTTCGATTTCAATACTACGAAATACATGATCGCCATTGAATTCAAACGACATTCTCTATGTGTATTTAATATAAATTCCGCATAGTTGCATACATCTTTTGAATGTCGGTAAGGGAGAATAGAAGCACAGAGGAAGAGGAAGACTGAGCTACATGAGCCGAATTAGCAATGACGAGAAATGAAGCAGATGTGTTGAACTGAAAAGGAAGGCTGAGAACAGGCATGCGTGGAAAATTGCTACAAATCAATCCTTTGATTGATAACCAAGGGAAAGAGAGAGAGAGAGAGAGAGAGGAAGGGATATTGAGATAAAGAGAGAGAGAGAGAGAGTGAGCGCGAAAGGGGGGTGAATGTAGAGCGAAAGTGTTATCGTAATGTTATTATGTTACGTACTTATCTGCGCAACGGTTGATAACCGCTAATCACATAAAACTACGTGACAACCTTCCATGCGCTCTAAACTAGGAAAGGGACGTTCTCTGTTATAAGGAAGCCTGATCAACACACGACAGTGAAAGAATTCCGACCAAATTTCTGGTTAGGGACAGTTGGTGAGTAAGAGTTAATTTTACCATTGATAGTTGGTCTTGGATGTGGAAGAGTGGTAATGCGTTTGTCAACGATTCGTGAACCTGTTGTATAACCTCTGCTCGAAAGGTTTCACTTTAATGATTAAATTTATTCCTAACAAAAACTTTGCTGAGACTTTGATGAGGCAACCGAGGCCTGTCTGAAGAAGGGATCAAATATACGGTGCTTACATTCGCCCGCTTATTTCTGGAGGATGGAGATAAGGATTTTGTTACTTACTCACGATTCCCATAAAAGGTAGCGTTTGCCTATTAAAGGAGAGATTGGGGAGAAAACAAGATAGTTTTGGAGAACAGCAGACTATCTATTGTAATGTTATACTTCTAATATTTTCCGTGTTACCTCAGTTTATTTATTAATTTATCCTTCCGGTATAATCTGAAGAGTCTAATTACGTGTGCATTATATATATACATTTACAAATTTACCCACAGGGTTTTTTTAGACAATAATATTTAAACATTTTTAAATATGAACTTAATGTTTTCGATTTTTTATATGTGCCTGTGTAAAAACATTTCTGACGTCTGAGAGCATTTATTAAATATTGGTAAAGTATAGTATTTCATTTCACGACACCCATTTAAGTAGCAAAGAGAAGAATCCTAGTTGTAAAATTGAGATTTGTTATTTACCGTGAAGTATTGAATATCATAAAGTGCCAGTGAATGAAATATTTTCGAATATATTGAGAGCATTGAAACGTCTAAAATTACTTGATGCGGTTCTTTCACCCTTTGTCATTGTGATACATAATAACAGTGTAATAAAAAGTATAGCAGTGGAAGATAATGAATTCAATGACGAATAAAGCGAAATATAGGAAAATAAATTCTAATTTTGAGTGTACGAATCTCAAAATAAAGCTATTTTAATACAGTGCAGCTAAAAATATTTGTTCATCCTCTAAGAATGCCGCAAATATTATTGGTCAGAAATTTGCAATGCTGTTAACATGTAAACTGAAGAGGCGAAAAAATGGTACACATGCCTAATATCGTGTAGGGCCCCCGCGAGCAAGCAGAAGTGCCGCAAGACGACGTGGCATGGACTCGACTAATGTCTGAAGGTATGCAGGAGGCAATTCACACCATCAATCCTGCAGGGCAGTCCACAAATCCATAGGAGTGCATGGCGGTGGATATCTCTTCTGAACAGCACGTTGCGAAGCGTCCCAGATATGCTCAAAAATATTCATCTCTGGTGATTTAAGTGGCCAATAGAAGTGTCTAAAGTCAGNTGCGAAGCGTCCCAGATATGCTCAAAAATATTCATCTCTGGTGATTTAAGTGGCCAATAGAAGTGTCTAAAGTCAGAAGAGAGTTTCTGGAGCCACTCGGTAGCAACTCTTGACGTGTGGGGTGTCGCATTGTCCTCCTGGAATTGTCCACGTCCGTCGGAATACATAATTAACATGAATGGGTGCAGGTGATCGGACAGAATGCTTACGTATCTGTCACCTGTCAGAGTCGTATCTTGACGTGTCAGGGGTCCCATTTCCCGCCAACTGCATACGCCCCATACCATGATAGAGCCTCCACTAGCTTGAAAAGACCTCTGTTGATATGTAGAATCCATGGATTCATGAGGATGTCTCCATACCCGTACACGTCCATCCGCCCGATACAATTGGAAACGAGACTTGTCAGACCAGGCAACGTGTTTCCAGTCATCAACAGTCCAATGGCGTTGTTCGTGGGCCCAGGTGAGGCGTAAAGCTTTGTGTGGTGCAGTCAACAACGGTACATGAGGGGTCTTCGGCTCCGAAAGCCCATTTCAATTATTGTTNGGCAACGTGTTTCCAGTCATCAACAGTCCAATGGCGTTGTTCGTGGGCCCAGGTGAGGCGTAAAGCTTTGTGTGGTGCAGTCAACAACGGTACATGAGGGGTCTTCGGCTCCGAAAGCCCATTTCAATTATTGTTTGTTGAATAGTTCGCACGCTAGCACTTGTTGATGCCCCAGCATTGAAATATGGGCCAATTTGAGAAAGGGTTGCTCGTCTGTCACGTTTAATGATTCTCGTCAGTCGTCGTTTGTTCCGTTCGTTCACGATTTTTTTCCGGCCGCAGCGATGTCGAAGATTTGATGATTTACCAGATTCCCGATATTCACGGTACACTCGTGAAATGGTAATACGTGAAAATCCAAATTTTATCGCTACCTTGGAGATGCTATGTCCCATCTCTCGTGCGCCGACTATAAAACCACGTTCAAACTCACTTAAATCTTGATAACCACCGATTGTAGCAGCAGTAAACGATCTAGCAACTTTTCCAGACGCCTGTTGTCTTATATAGGTGCTGCCGATCGCATTGCGTTTCTCTGTTTGGTTCCATACCTCTGTTGTTTGCATACGCACGCTTATACCAGTTTTTTTTTTTTGGCCCTCCAGTGTATTTCAATTTTAACCTTTTAGTTAAATTTGTATGCCTAACCCCCAAGTGAACCAGTAAACTCTTTTGCTGTAACCAAGCTTTGGGTTAATATCGCGTTTTAAAATTTTTTAAAATAAATATATCAAATTATAACTATAATATTTACGCTAAAAAAGCCAAATGAAATTTTTCATAATTTTCAGTTTTATCAAATAATCATCGCTGGTTGTGATGTCATATACGTATTCGCCTTAAAAACACGAGTCATGGCACGTTACTGTCAAATATCCCCCCCAAAAAATGTGTTGGCGCTTGATGTTCCATGACGTAAAAACAGTGTCCACTTGTTCAGTATATTCCATTTACGGATACATCCAACTTTTCAGAGGCCCTGCTGAAGTTCTACTTCCAGGATGTTCCCCCGCCTCAAGCAAACAAAGCTTAACCTTGTCTAGAAGTTTACACCAAATGGACAACGCACCGCAATCTTGCGCACTCAGTTAAAAAACAATTTGCATGAGAACTATTTATTACCAGGCATTACCAGCGCATTTATTTTCTTTCTGTATTTAATCACATTAATTATAAATATAATTTTATAATTTATAGATGATATATAGGTGCGTAAAAGTTCAATTTAACTAAGAGTAATATACTTTTATATTTACAGAAGTATAAACCGCTTGAGATGCGTGACATATTTAAGAACAAAAAACCCAAAAACCACACACGTCATGCATGGGGTGAGTTTCAAATATTTCATTCGAAAAGTGTGAATAAATCGCGAAAAGACTACACGCAACACACAGGGGGGAAGGGAGGGGCGTATGATGCGCTCCAGTGGCTCGCTGCCGCCCCTAGAAATGCAGAGTGGCTGAGGGGTCAGCCGGCAGGTGCGCTGTTTCTCGTTGCAGTGCTGAGTGGACGGCGGTGAATTGCTAAACGGGGCGCATTATCCCGCTAGGGGTCGGTCCGCCCGGGCGAGAGTGAGATCATCCCCCCTCCCCCTCATCCAGCGTAACCAGAGACCGACCACAGCAGTTTGAGGCCCTCACTCAATATAAAACTTTAACATTTGGCTTTACGTTTCCTTTCCTTTGAAGAAACCCCCAATATACAATATAATTGTATAGCCAGTGTTTAGACAATTGAACATCAGTTCTGCGAACGTCGTAAAAATGTGTATCTTGTTTTGTCAAGTATCACCATATTATGCAGGAATGCATGATACGTACCTTTTTTTTTTTTTTTTTTT